>JASANF010005860.1:0-64266 GCA_030248245.1 Trissonchulus sp. WLG1_4
AAATTGAGACAAGTAAGGATTCACAACTTCAGACGGTAAAAAATTTTATAATTAGCGGCTGGCCGAATCGAAAAAATATTGAAAATAAATTGTTGCCATATTACTCAAATAGGAATGAACTTTTTATTTGGAACGACTGTGTATGTAGAGCAGAACACATAATAATTGTGCCTGAAACTCTGCGTCAAAAAGTCATGGACGTTGCTCACGAGTCACATCCAGAAATCGTGAAAACGAAACAGCGTCTTCGAGAATTCTATTGGTGGCCTCAGATAAGTCATGATGTCGAAAATTATATAAAGTCTTGCTATGCATGCCAACTGAGTGATAAAACAGCCAAAACACAGTCAAGTCCCGTTGTCCCAGTTCGGTCTCCAGCTAATCCCTGGTCGAAATTGGCTATGGATATACTAGGTCCATTTGAAAATGCACCCAAGGGAGGTCGATATTTGATAGTTTTAACTGATTATTACAGTAAATGGCCCGAAGTTGGAACCAGCGACAATGTTACGGCATCGCAAATAGTAAAGTTTTTAAGACCGATTTTTGCTCGGTTCGGTTACCCAACAAAACTGGTGACTGATAATGGTCCGCAATTTATCAGTCAAGAATTTGCTGACTATCTACAAGAAAATGACATAAAGCACTGCAAAGTTGCTGTTTACAATCCATCTGCTAATGGTTTGGTTGAAAGGCTGAATAGAGTTATCAAAGAACGTCTTCAAATAGCATCAATCGAAAATAAAAATTGGTTTTTGGCACTGCAAAGTATACTGACGACGTATCGAGCATCCATTCACAGCAGCACAAATGTATTTCCAGCTGAATTATTAATAGGAAGAAAAATAAGAACTAAATTATGCGCCAAAGAAACGTTTCCTCAATATTCTAGGGTCAAGACAAGCGACGAACTGTTGTCAACCACCGTCGCAAATATCAAGAGCGATACGCTTCTGATGCAAATCGCAGACGTGGGTTTGGATTTGGTACAGATTTTTAAAATAAAGTCGTTCCAGGAACTTGGGTGAAATTTAGATTACCAAAGAGACCAAAAGAATCTATTCAATTTTCGCAGCCATTGAGAGTCATAAAACAAATAAGAGCTAACACTTTTTTGTTGGAAAATGGAAAAATCTATAATGGAAAATTTCTAACACGAACACAACCATTAGAAAATGTTACACAGTATAGCCTAAAACTGAGACCCGAGGATTTGGTTTATTTACAACCAGTAAACGGTGACTTGAGAGGAAATGCCCCAGCTGCCGACCCTGCTCAGATAGAAAACGCCGTTGCAACGCCTCCTATAGATCAAAGATTACGTCGACCAACTAGAAATCGAAGACCTGCTTTAATCTATCTACCTGAACTAGGACGATTTGAGAGACGTAAACAAAAAAAACTAGATGGAAAATGTAGAATCTGAACTTGTTACAGGACTAGTGAGTTGAGGAGTAACGACATGTACAAACGTTCGTCTTTTTGGACCAAGCTTCGTCTTTAGACAAATCTGCCCCTTTGGCAGGGTCGCTTTTCACCCACGTGTAACCGACATGTGATGTTTGAGTACAGTAAAGATCATATATATGCTGTATACTACAGTAATGATTTTTGAAAATTAAACAACATTAGCAGATGTGTTTTATTTGAACATACTTAAAAATTATCGGTGTTTTATTGAGTGTGATGTATGTAGTTTTTTTGTAAAATAAAGCAGTATTTTCTGCATGATGCTGAGATAAAGTGCGTGTGACTACAAACGCAAATTTTCGGCTTGCGATTTTAAAAAATTGGCTCAACAAGGAAAACTAAAATTTGGCACATAAATGCGCCTCGTTGTCTTCGAGCGGTCGCAAAATTTGATTTGGAGCAACTCGATAGTAATTAAAAAATATACTTGAATTAAATTTTTAGAAAATCGTGATTTTAGAGTTTCTCAATATCAACATATTCATCAAAAATCACATTTCGCGACCGCTCGATCACGTTATGACAAGTGAAATGAGCTATTGACTGTACAACAGCTATCTAGCTGTGAAGAGAAATCGGAAGCCGAAATTCCACTCACGTTTGGTCCACAGTGATTGCTAATTTGTATAAATCAACTTCATATTTTGTGTTTGGGCATGCTTTTACACCGGCTTGCTATTGTGTATCTCAAATTGGCCCCAGACTGCCGTTTTTTGAAAGTCAGATTTCCGGAGCGCCACCTTAAGGTGGCGCTCTGAATAACCGACTTTGGGCGATAAAATTTTTTACGTAAGTTTTCGTTAATTAACTCAAGAAGAAAATTTGTTGCAAATAAAATTAGCTTTCATTTGATGTAAAGCTTTCATAAAGCAATTAGCTTTCATAAAGTCAAATTTTGTTCAACTTGAAATTTAACCAATTTTTCAATGGGAAAAAATCTTTAAATCGATATGCCAAAAAATTCTACATGGCTTCTGGTACTTTTTGAAACAGTACTTTGTAGCTAATTGCTAGTTGCAACTTTTCAAAAAGTTGTTTGTGTAGGCAAACCTTACTAAAACTATTACCAAAATACGTTGACCAACATTGACAAAAATACACCATTTTTCAAACTAATTTTTCGTTAGCTACTTTTTGGCTTCTGAAACTTTTCTCAACGGATTAGTACAGAAAAAGTAGCTCTATTTTTTGGAAAATACGTATGTGCAGGCAAACTTCAGGTTTCTGAAATTGAGCTATAGCGTACATTTTTTTAAGGTTACTGTCAGCTGCGATAACCGATTCGCATGAAACTTTGCAGACTGTTAGAGCAGATATATATAGAGGCGCCGAACTTCTTGATTTGTAATTATTATAATTTCTTAAAAGCTCAAAAACTTAAAGCTTAAAAGCTTAAAAGCTTAAAAACCACATATTGCACCACCATATCTGGGGCTATGCAACTTGACCAGTCTATTCTAGCGACAGGATTTCTGATGGGAAATTGTAGTTCTTCGCATTTGGCCGGCAATTTTTACTCCTACTGCCACTCAGCGAACCCTATGCTTAATTAAGCAATGTGCAAATTTGCCTTTTTTCATTGCAAACGTAGTATTTTCCTTAGGGACACATTATGAAATTCGAATGCAACTCCGGCCGTCTGCTTTTTGTGCATCAGATACAGCGGATAACGCAGTTTATTTCTAGCATTCAACTATCGAGGGTGACGTACATACATATATTATGCCTCAGCGATGGCGCAAATTTTTACAAATCCTCAACTTTGAGCGCTTATAACTCAAAAATGGTACGTCTTAAACCCTTAATCGACTGATTATGTTTTGTGCACCATTCATTTCTCTATCGAATGGCGGTTTTGCAATGTCTCTACGATGCACGTAGCTCGAGCAATGTTCAGAAAACTAGAAGGTGTCAGAAGGAGGCTGTCTAGCCAGTAGCCAGTGATACTTTTTGCAAAAGGGCTAAAGAACGGCACTGCTATTATTCGCGTGTACACGCGAATTATCCCTGTAACCGTTTACACGGATACTAAAAGTGTAACCGGTCACACGTTGGTTACCGTGTAAACGGTTACACGGTTACTAACCGTGTAAACGGTCACACGATTACTAAACGGTTACTCCACGTTGTGAAGACAGGAAAATTCTTTAGTGTAGAGTACACTAGACAGCATCAGCATTAGAGCGACGATGACCCAAGGAAGATGCGTAGTGTGTTGTTGCCTTGTTGGGTACCACTCTTCTCTAGATCTGCAACCCAGCGAGCTCCTATGTGAGCAACCGGGACAATGCTGAGCTGTCAGTATGAATAAGTATGTATATGTATCTCTTAAAAGAACAGTATGTATCTCTTAGAAGAACAGTTTTGGCCGGAATCGGAAAAGTTTGGGACTTTGGCAATTGCTTTGCTTATTGACGGGGACATTTATCCTGTTACTTCAATTTTATTGGGTAAAGTACGATCACAAATGCTACAATGGCGGATATTTCAAAAGTCAAAGTTGATAAACTATCAGGCAATAAATGGGAGAACTGAAAGTACCCAGCCCGTCTCAACAAACTCACAGGCCCACAGGCCACAGGCACGAATTTGTGGGCCTGTGACCTGTGGCCACAGATGCCTGTGAATCCAGTTTCAATATGTTTTCAAACTTACCTGTGACTACTCACAGGCCACAGGCCCACACGCAGACGCTCGCTTGTGATATGCTGCTGAATAACAGCTTGGCTGTTATATGGCCGTTATATGAATTGAAACTTTTTCAATCCATTTTAATAATCATGTACCTGATTTTAGTGATAGTTGTCATTTAATTTTACAGTAAAACTTGTAAAACTTTATTGATGTATGAATTTAGCAACATTATGAACTTGTAACAATTTTGTGAAAGCCACTATTTTTTCCTCTAAAATCTGAAACGCAACGAATACACTTACAAAGCAAGTTAAAGTAGAACCCAACAAGTACACTTGCAAAGCAAGGAAGTAAAACCCAACAAATGTACTTGCAAAGCAAGTTGAAGTAGTACCCAACAAATATACTTGCAAAGCAAGTTAAAGTAGAACCCAACAGCAAAAACGTCCTGTGACAGGAAAAATTACCTATATTTGCGCCCCCACAGGCCACCAATCGGCCTGTCAAAAAGCGCCACAATTGTCAGCTCGCTCACAGACACAAATTTTCATTGAAACAGAATTGCCTATGGGCGATTTGTGGCTGTTCAAAACTCAACCTGTGCCTGTGGCCCGTGGCCTGTGAGCTGTGGCCTGTGCCTGTGAGATATTGAAACAGAACTCATAGGCACAGGCTCACAGGCCCACAAAGTTTGCTTTGAAGTGTGCTCACAGGCCTGTGCTTTGAAGGGGTTATGAAAAACTGTGAAGGGCACAGAAGTGCTGGGGCCAGACGCTGATGTGGTGACAAGAGAAGTTTTTGAAGACAATGGAAACTTGCGCTGTTTATAATAAACTAATTTATATAACTTGTATTTATAATATTATATGTTAATGATATATGTTAATGTTAAGGAGTTAATGTAAGTCCGAATAAGCGGTTTAATAAAACTATGTTTTTAATTTCATTACTGAGCATTGAACCTTCAGTAAAAGTGAATTTTTGGAAGCCCCTAGTAAAAACTTGGTAGAATCATTGGTTTCAACTTGCTACATCGGCGATGTGCCCCTTACATGTGCTAACCTGTTTGTAAATTTCAAAAAAAGCAAACCTAAAAGTTCAATAAACAGGTAGCCTCTTTTAAGTCATTTTTAAACCTCGGACATATCCAATTCGCTTAATCCGGTAAAGAGTTGGGATCAAGAAAAAACGACCTACGATGACGATGACGAATAGCGTGCCAAAATATGTCTCACAAATAAACGAAATCCTTGGCACTCGGTGGGTATGTGACTCCAATGCTTAAACTGTATTCATACAGTTGCTTCCAGCAGTTAATTCGGTCTTCTTTAGTTAATGTAGAAAAAATTTCCCGTTAAATTATCTTTTTTGTCTAGCTGCTAGCATCATGCGTAGCAGTAGCATTTGCTGTTTGTGGTCTGCATGAGTGGTCATCGTGACTCTAAAACAATCAACCCGAATCCGCTTTAGTGACTACAATAGTTAAAAAAATGAAAAAATAAGTTAATGAATGAATGAGTAAATGAATGACAGAACAAATGAGTGAGTATTGAGTAACTCACTGACTGCCTGGGTGAGTGAAGTGCGTGCGTGCGGGAATTAATAAACTAATAAGTTAATCAACGAGTGATTGAATGAATTAATTAATGATTGAATGAATGAATCAATAAATGAATGATTTAATTAATAGATGTATTTATAAATGAAAGTAGAAGTGAATGATTCATTGTCGCAATTTCATAAATCAAATTTAGACAAACAAGGAAAGTCCAAAATTAGTGACTTTTATTCTTAAGATAAACTAGAAATAATTTAAAATTAAAAAATTAATCAGAAAAACTCAAAAAAGTCAGTGAACTAAATGAACACAGCAGTCAAAACTAAATTTTAGTAAACAACAATCAGCATTCAGCATTTATTGAAATTATATGCCTGCAACACATCACGCATAAAAAAGTGCGTGCGTGCTCACGCAAGCTGTGCGTGTGCAGTCATTGCGTGTCACAAGCGAGCGTGTGCCTGTGTGCCTGTGGCCTGTGAGTAGTCACAGGTAATTTTGAAAACATATTGAAACGGGATTTACAGGCACCTGTAGCCACAGGCCACAGGCCCACAAATTTGTGCCTGTGGGCCTGTGATTCTGTGTGTTTATTGAAACGGGTTTAGAAATGGCATTATAAAAGAGACTCAGTAGCCAATAAGTATACTGTGAAAAAGCAATATTTCCACGCCAAAATGAAGGAAGGGACCCCGCTGCAGGAGCATTTGCACTATATGCAAGTTTTAGCCGACAAGTTGATCGCAATGGGAGCTTCTGTTGCGGAGTAGGACCAGATTGTGACGTTGCTGGGCAGTGTGCCAGAGAGTTTCGCCATAACCGTGGAGGTCCTTGAAAGCCGACAAAACTTCGTTCTGAACAAAGTGCACGGTGCAGGCCTCAACAAAAAGAAACGGTGGCGAGTCGCCTGAAGCAGCATTGAAGGCGGGTACGAGAAGCAAGGGCAACTTTTTCAAGTTGTACAGCTGTGGGGAAGAAAGGCATATACGTCACAACTGTCAAAAAAAACGTGTGCTTTCAGCAAAAGGGAAAAGAAAAGAAGCTATAAAGTTCGATTTGGGAAAAAATTCTGTGGAGGGCCTCGATCAGGGAAGTGAAACAGACACTTCGTTCACGGCTCTGGTTGGATTGTGTGCAGCTGCTGATACGACTCGGTGGCTTATAGATTCCGGAGCATCAAGTCACATGACGCCAGACAAAGATCTTCTTGCTGACTACAAAGAATTTAAAGTGCCGGAAACAGTCCGGACTGCAAATGGAGAGATGAAGGCGATAGGTACTGGTCTAGTCACACTAAACATGAGGTTAGATCGGGAGGTTTAGCATCAGGTTAAGTTAAATAATGTACGGTTAGTGCCTCAAATGCCAAAGGCCAGCAATTTGATTATGGCAAATGTTAAATTAGAAATACTCACGGACGAGTGTTAGGCAGGGGAGTGCGAGATGGTAGACAGCACTATCTGAACTGCCAAACACTCCCAGCCGGTCATGTATCCCTTAATGTGTGTCGAACCGGTGGTTTGTATGAATTTGAACTGTGGCACCAAAGGTTGGGTCATGTTCATAGGAATTGTTTAAAAGCCATGATCAGTAGCGGAAATATTGAAGAAGTGAAATCCAAAAATCAAGTTGATCTTGTTTTTTGTAAAGGTTGCGTGAAAGGCAAGTTACAGTGAAAACCCCGTCTGCCACAATTCGGAACTCAGTCCTTGCGTAAACTGTCACAGGTGCACAATGACGTCTGTGGTCCGTTCCAGACACGCTGGATCGGTGGAAGTCTGTATTCGCTGACATTTACCGATGACCTGATGTTGTGATTTGTTTTTCCTGAAAAGCTTGTAAAAAATATGGAATATTAAGCGCAAATCACAATAAGTAGTGGGCAAAGAATCGGTACATTGCGCGCGGACAACGCAGGGGAATATACGTCAAAAAATTTTGAAATGTTTCTCGTGCGAAATGACATACGTCATGAGGTTACTGTACCGTGCAACAGAATGGCGTTGCCAAGCCAATTAGCTGAACACTGATAGAATCTACGCGCTCAATGTTGTACCTTGCTCACTTACCGAAAAACTTTTGGGCAGAATCTGTAGCAGCAGCGGCTTACATCTGCAAGAGAATATAGTCGTCCGCATTCGAAGGCCACATGTCACCGTTTCAAATGAGGTACGGTAAGCCCCGGAAGTGGCAATTTACGTGTGTGCGGTTGCATGGCTTTTGCTCACGTTCCGGATTCACACAAAATTAAGTTAGATCCCAAGGCGCGAAAAGTTTGGTTCATCGTTTCATTGGTTACGCCTTACGTACTAAAGGTTATCGTCTTTTTGATGAAGTGAAACAGATAAACTGATTATTTGGCGCAATGTGCTTGATTTCCAAAAATCTAAACAGTAAAAATTCCGCTGAAATTATCCGTTATCAATTTGAAAGAGCGTCAACAGTTACAAAATGAAACTCCACAAGTGGAAAACTTGCACATGTGTCTAAACAAAGGCACTGAAGATGATGAAACTGAAAACGAACCAGTTAAAAAGACGTCAGGAAGGCCAAAAAAGAGACCAAATAGATTCGACGACTAAAGAGACGACTTTGTGGCTGGAGAACATTATCATATTAGGATCAGAATTACGAATTTCCCACAATGTAGACTTCAAAGCTCGATCAGCATCACGTTCTCGATAGGTTAGGTCGTGTCGACAATAACAAGAACCAGTGGGTGAAAATTTTTCGAATCCTTTTAAAAAGTCCACTTTGGCTTTGCTATTATCAAACTTGACCTTTGTTATACGAGAATATGATCGATCACCGCCAGACGGTTGCACTCTTCCGTCGCGAAAGATGTCCAAAACGTGGTCGTGGTTGATTTCAATATTTGAGCAAATTTTCAAAAGGTTTTCTTTGTCAGCATTTTAGCAGACAATGGAAGTATCGCTTTCTGGTAAGCCAATAACCACCACGTTGTATCGCTTAGCTTCTTTCTCCATGGCTTCACAAATCTCAGCCTGAATGTCCACGTTTGGCGCAGCATAGTTGGACGAAAGAAATTTCTGGTGCTTCAAATCATCTATCCGAGCTTGCAAGTCGAGCACTTGACAACTCACGGTTGTCTTAAGGGGGTGGTGTCGCGAAAGCAGTCGATTTTCAGTTTATAAAACTTTTTCAGTGAAAGATAGGTTATTGTTTATTATACATTCTAAAAATATGTTTTAAGGCAAATATTTTCGCAAACTTTCAGCAAAATTGATGCAGCATACAGTTAGCAGTGAAGTCGCAAAGTTGGAAAAATGACGTTTTGAAAACCTATTCACAATCGATAATTTCGTCACAATTAAAAAACTTTTTGTTTAGATTCTTTACAAAAATTAAAAGCACATATGTAGGGATGTTTAAGTTACAGAATTTTAAATCAGTTAAGTTATCAGTTAAGTTATTTGCGCAAAATTTAAATCAGTTAAGTTATCAGTTAAGTTAGGCAAAATTAAATCAGTTAAGTTATCAGTTATTATATTAATGTCTATAAATTAGATTTATAACAATTGATCAGTTTTATTAAAATGTACCGAGTACCGACGTATATTTGTGCTGTTTTAAGGTGGTAGTTACGTTTTCGACAGTTTTTATAACGTGCTATAACTTTTGATTGACTCAATGAATTTAATAGCTGTCTTTTTCACGTTAAAGAACTTGACTGAAACTATACTTATGCACATTATCTAGCTTAAATCTTCAACGAGCTAGTCAGCAGACACTGTCAAAGTAGTCAAATTTCGTGCATTTTTGCGTTTTTCTTGTTTTGCTTGTAAAATTGACAGTGTAACTCTAACTAATTTTATTCTTTACACCAACATAGCCAATGGCAAGTTGAATTTTAATGCTAAGTTTGGTGCATTTATATGATGCAGAAAAGAAGTTACGGACCTTTAACTTTGAATTTTTTCGAATTTTGAAAAATATACGAATTTTTGAATCTAATTTTTTCACAAAATAGGCTAAATTAATACAAATCAAAAACTTGACACATCAGAAATTGTCTAAAAAACATGTTAAATAACGCCTGAAAAGATTGCAACATTGAGACTTGAGATTTAGTCCACGGAAGTACATTTTTACAGATTTTTGTGAATGAGTTTGATGTAACGCAAAATTTAAGCAAACTAAATTTTTTAAATTTTAGTATGAAGTAGACACATATGTGTGCTAATTTATCCCAAGTTTCGAAGAAAATCCTTCTAGTAGTTGTCAAGTTTTGCGGACTTTTGTGTAATGTACTTTAGTTCAAAAAGAAATGTTGCATAAATGTGACGTAATCTCAAAAATTGAAAAGCGGAAGGATAAGTTTTGGCATCTAAATTGAAGGTTTTTGACGTGCCCGTGTGTCATTTTTTTCTTTTTTCAATAAACGGCCGTTTTGACTAGCTACTCCTTTGGCTTAGCTAAACATAAAATTTACTAAAAATTGTCGTAACTGGCTGAAAAATATTTTCTGTGAAAATTAAAAATGATTGTTGCAAGCTATTTTAGCAAGCATTTATCTCATAATAAATTATAGTTTCCTAAATTAATATGCGTACTATAAATTATTGATTGAAAATTAATCGTAAGGTGTCAAATGTTACTGCTAAAAAACTGTCGAAAACGTTACTACCACCTTAATTCCTCTAGATACCTAAGTGGGTACCAGCCTCGGGCCTATTGTGCTTCAACATTATAAAAATTTGCTTACCAATGTTCAAATTCTTTCTAAAAGTTCATTAACGAACACGTCAGAACTAGATTTTAAAAAAAGTTTAGAATTTTCGTGGTACGGCACATAATTTTTTAAATATCCAAATAGCCCCTAGATACCCTCAGCCCTCAGCCTACAGCCCACACAAATATCAAACAGGAGCTAAAATAAGTATCGAGTGACACATTAACGACGTAATCTCACGTAGCTAAAAGGATGCCACAATCTGATCAGGTCACAGGTGATGGTTAATCACTTTTCCTGGAACCCTTTTGATGCACCCAAGGCGTCCTGTCACAGATAGAAGTGTCCCACCTAAAGCTTGTCCCCCCGGACACTTTCATCTAGTTAAAAGTGTCCCCCGGACACTTTTATCTGGATAAAAGTGTCCCCCCAGACACTATTATCTAGATAAAAGTGTCCCCGTTTGGATAAATGTGTCCCCCCTTCCTGACACTTTTATCTGGATAAAAGTGTCCCCCCGGACAGTTTTATCTGGATAAATGTGTGTCCCCACAAAAATTGCCGTTAATGGTTCAGGTTCAGCTTCTGGTTCAGGTTTAGGTTTAACTTATGGTTCAGGTTCAACTTCAGTTTGTTATCTGTGCATCCTAAACCTGAACCTGAACAAGAACTTAAACGTGAACCAGAAGTCGTATCTGAATCAGAACTTGTACTTGAACCAAAAGTCGCACTGAACCATAAGTTAAACCTAAACCTGAACCAGAACCAGATGCTGAATCTGAACCATCAACGGCAATTTTGTAAGGGGGGACACTTTTATCTAGATAAAACTGTCCGGGGGGACACTTTTATCCAGATAAAACTGTCAGGGGGGACACTTTTATCTAGATAAAAGTGTCCTATAGGGGGGACACATTCATCCAAAGGGGGACACTTTTATCCAGATAATAGTGTCCTGGGGCACACTTTTATCTAGATAAAAGTGTCCGGGGGGACACTTTTAACTAGATAAAAGTGTCCGGGGGGACAAATTTTAGGGGGGACACTTTTATCCGTGACAGTCCCGTTTGGGTTGTTTTTTTGTGCCGCTAATAATGTGCGCTGCAGCTATCTATTGCGCTACCAAACTGAAGGATTATCATATTCTTTTCACTTTATATAATATAAAATATGCTATATGTGGCTGAAATGCATCAAAAAAAGAAATGTGCACACTTAACGGAAGCACATGTCTGCATTCAATATTTCAGGTCACACCTGAACTGAAATTCCTTAAATCAGTTACACGCAGAACTGAATTTCTATTTTCAGTTATGCGCTTAACTGAAAATAAAATCAGTTTTGGCGCTTAACTGAAAATAAATCAGTTTTGATGCTTAACTGAAAATAAAATCAGTTAACTGATTTAAATCAGTTTTTGGAGTCTAAATCAGTTAAGTTATCAGTTAAAGTTAAGGCTCAAAATATTTTCAGTTAAAGTTAAAGTTAAAGTTAACCCCGAGAAATTAAATCAGTTAAGTTATCAGTTAACTTTAACTGATAACTTTTTTAAAAAAAGTTATCAGTTATCAGTTAACTGAAACACCCCTACACATATGCTCTAGTTTATGCAAACAAAATTTAGTTCAAATTGCTTGAGTGGTTGTGGAGTAATGCCAGTTTTAACTGTGAAACTGTGCGTAACCTGTAATGTACTCACAGCAATAATGATAAATTGTAAAAAAACTAGACACTTATTTTGAAATCAAAAGAAAAACGAGCCTTTATTTTTCATTTTTCTTATTTGCGGCAAAAAATTCTGCGTAAAAACATTACATGTACTTCACAAGCTGGCCAATCTGGTATCTGGCTTGATTTTTTGAACTTTTATGTCTCTATTGTGTGATGTCTGGCTCACAAATGGTGATTGGTTAAAAATATTGGTAGATATTGGTAGTCTAGTGTCTGGCAATATTTATTTGACACCATATGGTAGGGATGTCGCGGATATCCGCATCCGCATCCGCATCCGCGGATGATTCGCAACTTTTTGACATCCGCATCCGCATCCGCAAAAGTTTAATGCGGATATGCGGATGTTGCAGATTCGGCAAAATTTACTAAAACTGTAGAAAACCAGACGACAATTTTGATTTTTGTGCAAGTATATACCAATATTTCCAATATTTTCGCTCTTAAAACGGTGGATGAAACTTTATTCTAGACGTTTTTGTCAGATCACCGAGTTATTGACGCCCAAAGTTACTTCCAGGACAAGTTTGAGTTCGCGCTTATTGAGTCACAGGCATCGGCAAATATAGCTCACTTGTCAATCAGAAGATAACGATAAAGATAAAATAATTTACTGATAGATTAAGCAATTAAAACACAATGACCAGTTCATAAGCCATATCAAACTTTATGCCAAACATAACCGCACGCAAAGTCGCTCGAGTTCCACTTGTCAAATATTGGACTGCCTGCCTTGTTTTTAAAGTGACAGTCTTATATACTTTTGCGTTTTGCTCTTGACATACTATCCCGGGTTTGATTGTTTACGTTTACCCAATTTTAAGCTAAACAATTGTAGCTGAATTTAGAACAAAATTCTGGCTCAATAGTTTATCGTTTCTATTCAGGCTTATTGATATAATATTTCGAATTAGTTGAAAACCATCTCAGTTTACAATTTCCCCCCAGCGAAAATAAACTCATCCCGAGTTTCTGAGATAATAATAATAGAAATAATTATTATAATACAGTTAAATAACAAAAATTTACAAAGAATATATCTAAGTAAACATTGGGCTTACATGACAAGTGCGGATTTGTACATCCATTGTCGTGTAAATAGATTAAATAAAAAGAAATGCACATAAGTAAAAAGCATAGAAAAACCGTAATTATTATGACATTAGCGAGAATACTTTGCACTTCTCAAACGGTTTGTACACCTTTGTTTTTGCAAACTATTCACGATGGTCAAAAAGCATTAAGTACTTAATCTACTAAGTGACATCAAATAACATCAGATAACGTTAGACATATGTTCCAGTAAAAGCTTCCCGACAACGTGGCAACCAGTCTCGTTTAGGTGCAAATCAGTGGCGTTTTTTGAGTTAGTTTTGAAAAATTTGGTTTCGTTCAAAACTGCAGAACAAGGTAAAAAGTTTAAATTGCTATTAGTTGCTTCTTCAACAAAATTTTTTAAGAATATATTGACTCGCCGATGCAAAAGTTCTATACGGGATTTTTGACCCGTTTTTAGGGCATCACAGAGACGTGGCGGAATTTCACAAATAGTCAATAAAATTTCAGGGCGTTCAGCCATAAATCGACTGAATTGTTTGACGTACTGCTCCGTGATTGCCTTGAAATCAGCAGGACGTGTAGTACCGTCTGGTAATTTAGTTCGAGAGTTATGACACAAATTGTTCGTGCCAGCAAACAAGATGCAAACCTTGTACCCATTATGACAGGCAAAACGTCCCACAGTCAGCAAATTTTGCACTTTTGCTCCTGGCATAACTACTTTATCATACGCACTGGACAAGGGAACTTCACGCCCCTGAGAATCAGCCAATATCAGCCCTTGCGGGTACACATTTTCACCGTTTAGGTGAGCTCTCATGCGCATTAGAATTCGACCCATTTGATTTTCACCTGGCAATTTCCAATTTTCAATCAAATAGTTGCAGCGAGCCTGCGGACTAAGCGCCATTAGTGCAGTAGCGTGTGAGCGCAAAAACTTAGCATAGCGCCGCTGAAGTTCTTTGCTAGTGCAGCCTGCGCCAAATACTAAGTCTGAAGGGTTAGCTTCTACCAAGAACTGCGCTTCGGTGTGTAATAACGTCTGCATTAAGGTGCCATTCTGGCTGTACTTAGCGAATTGAATCCCCTCCATGATGGCTACTTTTACCAACTGCCATTTGTTTTTCAAAAGGGCAGATTTGCCAACAAAAACTGAACTATCTTTGGCTAATTTTTTGACTTGAAAACAATGTTGCGACTCAGAACATGCCATCAGTTGCCTGCGAATTTCATTATTTTCACTGAAAAGCGATTTCGCAAACGTATACGCATGTTCGGCGGTAGAAAATGTTTGAGAGCCGATGATTATTTCTGATGGGTGCATATTTGAAAACGGATCCTTGGCCCCAAAAAATGGTCGTACGTCCTCGCCATCCATTATCTAAAATACAAACATTTCAGTGGTTACCATGAGGTTAGAACACCTCCCAGTTGAAATGTATGTTTAGTCAAACTTCAATTGTACATAATTTTAATTTCAGACTATTTGCTAAAAAAAATTTTGGTAACATTTTGACAAACTCAAATGCAGCCTCAGGGACAAAATAAGTGCAGCAAGCTATCAAAATTTTTTTTTCACTAAAGTATGTATGCTAGTACTATAGTAAAATTTGACTAATGAATACCAAAAATAAATGATTGTACAAAAAATGAGTGATGTATCTAAATCATATAAACCTAGCTTTAAATCGGTTAGTACACCTATGCAGCTGATTTATTGATTGCGCCTTGGGTACTCTAGTATTCAAGGCTTTCTGTATCCGAGTCTGACAAATTTGCCAGATTAGTGCCCTCGGAGACCAAATTGTTATCTAAAGTTTCTGCTTTATGTTGCGATTCTAAAGGTAAAACGACAGGACCTAAATACGGTTTTATGTGTTCAATGTGGACGGTGTCTGACTGCTTACTCGATTTCCAGTAACCCTCTGTATTAACGCCTTGAATTCGTTCAATCACTACGTCTGGGATACGTACACTAACTATTCTATATGGGCCTATACATTTTGGTAATAACTTTTTGTTCTGACTCTCCTGCGGACGCAGGCGTGACCGGAGGTACACTAAGTCCCCCGGAAAGTACTGCTTTCGTTTCGCTCGCCTATTATAGTAGATCGTGTATTCTTCTTTAGCGATTTTGATTGCGATCGCGATTTTTCAATAGCTTCACGTGCACAAAACCAAGCCGTGGATAAACGATCTTGTACAGTAGAAGCATACTGTGTTGAGGTGAAGCTGACTTTTGCATGATTGCTTGTTCAGGCAGTCGAAATGAGCGACCGTGCACTAGATAGTATGGAGTAAAGCCAGTCGTGGTATTAATAGCATTTCTGTAGGCTGCTAACACAAATGGTAAAGCGACTTCCCACTCGCCGTGATCATCGACATATTTTGCTATGCAGTTGACAACAGTTTGGTTGAAACGTTCAACTAAGCCATTACATTCAGGATGATATGCAGTTGTGAAAATTTTGCGAACACTGAAAATATCGCAAACTGATTGGACTATCGAAGACAAAAATGCGCCACCTCGATCACTTAGTAAAACAGCAGGAGCACCATGACGACAAACAATCTGTTTCACAAAAATTTCAGCAACTATTTCTGCCGTTGGGTTGGGAATTCCGAACGCCTCTGGCCACTTAGTGAAGTAATCGGTGAAAACTAAGAGGTACCTGTTACCGTTCAAACTTTGAGGAAAGGGACCGGCAATATCAACACCTAGCATTTCAAAAGGTTGGCCTACTGGTATTGGTTTAAGCGGAAGTCGTGGTACATTAACTTTTGATCTCTGACTACATACAGTGCATTGTCGGCAGTAAAGTCTAGCATCTGCTGTCATATTTGGCCAATAATACGACTGTTGAAGCTTGCCTAGTGTCTTTTCTACTCCAAAATGACCAGCAAGTGCATCATCATGACAACTTTTTAAAACATGGTTTCGCATTTTTAACGGCACTACTATTTTTCGAGGATCGCCTTCTTTACTTGACACATTCCGATACAAAACACCTCCGTAATTTTCATGAAACGGAGCTTCAATGACAAGCTTCTTGGCAAAATCTTCCTCCGCAGGCAGTGTTTGATTTTCTAAGTATGCTTGCATTGGCTTGCAGAACTCTTTGTCAGCTGTTTGTATTTTTGACCAATCTATTTTGCCCTGATGTTGTTGTTGTTCTGTCACAGCAGCTACAATCGGTGGTCGAGACATAGCGTCAGCGTTGTTATGCTTGCGACCAGCGCGATGAATTATAGTCATCCTAAGCCCCTGCAGACTTGTTCCCCATTTCATCAATCTCGGTATTGAATGCTCTGTTGTCATTAACCAGGTCAGTGCTGCGTGGTCTGTAATTACAGTGAATTCGTTACCATAAATGTAATGACGAAAAGCTTTTGCTGCAGACCAGTAAACTGCTAAACCTTCTAGCTCTGTTGTTGAGTAGCATTTTTCTGTTTTGCTGAGA
The DNA here is from genome assembly GCA_030248245.1 of Trissonchulus sp. WLG1_4. NCBI lineage: Eukaryota > Metazoa > Nematoda > Enoplea > Enoplida > Ironidae > Trissonchulus > Trissonchulus sp. WLG1_4. The sequence continues at coordinate 16,607 of JASANF010005860.1, forward strand.
GTGCGACTAGCATATGCAATTGTGCGTTCGACCGAATCCTGGAACTGAGCTAATACAGCGCCTAACCCATGCAGTGAAGCATCAGTGTATAGTATGAACGGGTCGCTAAGACGAGGATGAGCCATTATTGGAGGTGAAGTGAGTGCAACTTTCAGCTGTTCAAAAGCTTTTTCGCATTTTTCATCCCAAGCAAACTTGGTCGTTTTTCTAGTCAAAGATATCAGCGGTTCTGCGATGCTAGCCATACCTTTGATAAATTTTCTGTAATAACTGACTAATCCCAAAAACTGACGAACTTCAGAGACGTTGGTTGGCGTGCGAGCTTTTTGAACCTTCTCAATTTTAGCTGAATTAGGTTGTATTCCTTCTCGAGAAACTACATGACCTAAGAAATCAACCTTACACTGAGCGCATTTGCATTTGCGTAACTTAAATTTCAAGTGGGCCTCGCGAAAACGGCTAAAAAGCTCTTTGAGATGATCAAGATGTTGTTGAAAAGTTTGCGAAAATATGATGACGTCATCCATGTAGACAAGACAGCAGTCCCAGTTCAAACCGCTAAGAACGAGGTCCATCAGGCGTTGAAAAGTTGCTGGGCTATTTGTCAGTCCCATAGCCACACGTTTCCATTGAAAAAGACCGTGCGGTGTTACAAAAGCGGACTTTTTGGTGCTTTCTTCATCTAAGGGAACTTGCCAAAATCCCGCGTTGCAGTCCAGTGTACTAAAATATTGAGGACTTTGCCTGCCAATGCGGTCAAAACTGTCGTCACATCGGGGTACAGGATAACTGTCAGGTACTGTAATAGCGTTTAATTTGCGGTAGTCCACCACGAACCTGTGAGAACCATCCTTTTTTGCCACTAGCAACGATGGAAAAGCCCAAGCGGAGTCAGACGGACACACAACATCTGCTTTGATTAACTCATTAACCTTACTTCTCATTTGTTCTTGTTGCGATAGTGGTAATCGGTATGGACGCAGCCTAATCGGTGTTTCAGATGTCGTCTTAATTTTATGCAAAATCAGTCTAGTGCAACCTAAGTCCAAGTCATGGACAGATAGAACGTCCATATTGTCAAATAAAACCTGCTTAAGCCGTTCAATCTGGCTACTCGCTAAGTCGGTATCGTCAACTTCTAGTGTCACAATGCAGTCTGCAATGTTTGATTGCTGACATTTTAAGACCTCGTCGCTACAAAATCGTACATCATTTGAATTAAAAATTCCGGAGACTAAAGATTCGTCAGTTTTCGTGATGGTTCCCAGATGCTGTCCCTTGTACACTGTCATAGGACAGTCATGTGGATTGCATGCCCGTATTGGTACTCGAGAATTGCTGCAATGGACAAGTGCGGCCGCTAGATGAAGACCTTCCTGACCTTTTTCTGCAACTGGCTAGGTTCAAATAAAAATTCAGTACCGGACAGTACATTATCGTCAGAGAAGGAAATGCTAGCAGAAAATATTATCTGGGTGCGAGATGCAACGTGAACGTTTTCAGAGGCAACGACGGCATAGCAGCAGCGTTCACTTGTAGCTGGCATTAACTGATGCCCACCCACTCTAATGATCCCCGATGTCGCGTTGATGAACAACGGTCCATGCTTCGTTATGAAGTCCATTCCCAGAATACAATTTTGAGTTTTGCCACCTACGTAAAATGGATGCTTAAATTGCTTGGTTCCGATAGCCAACGGCGCTAACACCATACCTATCAGGTCTAACTTATGACTAGAAGCTGAACTCACTTTTGGCAGATCGTCGGAAGAAAGACGAATGAACGTTGAGCTTGGCACAGTCTCTTGACGGAACTGTTCAGACATCAAGCTGATACTCGCGCCAGTGTCTAAAAGAACCTTAGTACAGAGACCATTTATGACAATCCAGACCAACAGGGCATTGAATGGATCAAGGCTGTACAAGTATGGTCTTGTGAGGCTTTCATTCAAGCTGAGTTGACGCCTACGGTTACCTCTGGAGGAAGAATTTTCAGAAGATGACGACGAACCATTAGAGCGATTTTTAGGGCGGTCAGATTCAGAGTGTAAAATAACAAAACTAGCATCGTCTTCGCCATCCCGACGGCGAAATTGAGCATGGCGGCCAACAAAGCGGTTTTGGCGGCGAGAACGCTTCTTATAACGACAAAGCCATGCTATGACCAGAAGAATAACTAAGGATATAGCCCCTAGTGTGCCATAGAGGATATAATTTTCAGTTGAGTCACGAAAATAAAGTTTTTGAGAAGACGTTTTAATCAAGTGATGTAATCAAGTGATGTAATAGTTTTTCGGCAGCGTCAACATTTGCTTTAGCCGTTGACAGCGATGTCCAGTCTGGTCGAAAGGGTGAGAAAGTAACATTCAAAGGAATTGGAGCTTCATTTAAAACGTCTACATGGATATGTCTAACCTTACTGACAGTTGATTGAGCGATGTGCGATCCTACGGTCACAACTGAGTAATTGTTATAGGAGAACCATGCAACACCGAAATTAGGCACAGGTACACGGTCTGCATTTTTGTTCAACAAAAACTTTTTGTGTTGGCGAGAAACCAAAACAGTGCTTTCATTTGTGCGTATCAAAATACCTGCATTAGTGGTTATAATTTCCGTCGTATTTTGATAGGCAGCTACTGATATGTGGCATGTTTCGCCTATTTGTTGCTCTGGTTGTCGACTATAAAGTGCTTTCAGACAATGATCGTTCTCTGACACATCCAAGACTTGTGGTTCGCAATACCACAGCCCAGGCTGCCTTGTGCATGTAGGTTGGTTCAGAGAAATAAAACGAGCTTCCAAAAAATTTTGCAATGGGTCATAAAAATGGTTTCCTGGTTGAGATCCTATTGCGACAAACTGAGGGAGGTTAATTTTATAAGTTGCTCCTGTTTCTAATTTAGGCATATAAGCTAAGGACCGCGACGAAATTTCGCGTTCATTCCAGCCTATACTAACAGTTTTATAAGCTGGGAGTATGTCAGCATAAGTGGCTACAGGTACTTCTAGAATATAAGCAAATGTCAGGTTTTCTATGTCTATTTTCACTGGGTATACGTTTGCGAAATGGTAGAGCAATGATGGTTCGCGTTCAAATAAAGTTCCATTTAGGAATGGGTATTCTTGCAGTAGCTTTCTCAATGATGAAACATCTAGTAAGTCTGGACTTAATTTTCCTTCTGTAGCTGCAGTTACCGATGCATCTATCAGGCGTCTAACTGCTTCCTTAAGTGCATGCGCTGCCATTTCTGCATGTATAGAGCTTTCCACTTCAGTGAAAATGCATTGCATTTCGGCAAATAACTTTTGAAGGTGTTGTACAGAATGGTGCGTAAATGTTATCAACTTTTGATTTGCTATTGTCAATTTTTCCATTGCCTGGTTCCGTAAACGTCCATTCTCAGCCAATATGTCAACTGCTTTATGCAATGCATTAACCTGTATGTCCAAATGTCCTAGGTATATGCTATTTGCTATACCAATCCCAGTGCCTAAAATACCAACACCTCCAGCGAGCAGTGCGCCTATAAATCTCTTTGATCGCCTGTGCTGCATGCATATGCCAGGACCTACGCTAGCGCAGATATTTTGCAACAAACTTGAGTAAAAATAGGTATCCAGAACGTTAGAATAAGAGGTAGATAGGTCTTGAATGGCTGATTCTATGTATGCCTGAATGATTGTTTTTCTCAAGCACGCCCCGGCAGTAAAACCACTTTCAGACCACCTAGACATATTCAGCTGAGATGGATTGGCATGTAGTACTACTGGTATGTATTGCACATCTGACGGCAAAATAACTAATCCATCAGGTACCAATGCCACCCCATAACCAGCTCTGACGACGGTCTTAAACTGGTGCATTTTTCCGGCAAGTGTCTCGGTATCCGCCATACCAAAACATGACACCAAAAACAAACACAATAGCATGAAAAAATTGGAAAAGAACTTTGGTTGACATTGACGACGGTTGAATTTTTGCTCTGACGCTGATCTGTTTCCCAAACCTACTGCCAACTGTGAGTTTTCAGTTCCTGCATGATTATCACTGGTGTTCACAGAACACGTGTTTGAAATTTCAGTTGTAGAATTGCACTGAACACCAATGTGGCAAACTGACATTTCGTGAACAACGCGCCGTTTTAGTTTTTGGTTCTCATTTCGCAAAAATTCAACCTCATTTTCCAGTGCAGAATTCTCTTCAGCACCATTTTCTTCTTCCGGTGCTATTGTACTAACTTGCCGTGTTTGCCCTTGATATACTGGGGCCTGTGAGTTTCCACGGTAGTGGTTTGAATTGCTATTGTGTGCGTTCCTGACATTGCCGCCATGGTAGGTTTGACCACTGCTATTAGGATGGAAAAATGCACGGGTATTTTCTCGGCCTCGATGTGTCTGGCCAAAACCCCTAGCATTAGGACATTTTGCCTTAATGTGACCTGCTAAGCCACATCCATAGCAGGTGATGGGCGGTTTTTGGGTGCGATTATCTGGACCCTGATAGGTCCGAGATTGACGACTATTGAAACTGCCATTCCTGGTTGTTGTGTTTAAACTCAAATCAGAAATTGCGTCTTTAATTTGCGTCATTTGAGATTGCAAATTTTTCAGTTCACTTTGAAAGTTGACATTATTCGGTGATAGAGATTGCACCATACCAGCGTTATGGTTTCGCCTATAGAAACCTTGCTGACCACGATTTCTGTTGAAATAGCGGTCCCTTTGCTGGTTTTGGCGGTTTTCGCGGTAATCAATCTCAAGCCAGGGAGCGTCCCCGTAGATCAGGTGATTTTGAGATTCCTGATACTGTGCTAACTGCAATGCTTGCTCAAAAGACTGTGGTCTGGAAACGCTTACCAATTTCCTTAAATCAATTTTGAGACCATTCACAAAAAATCGAAGCTTCAAATGACGAAGAGCTTCTTCGTGCAACTCTGGGTAAGCGTCACCAACCAACTGTTCGACTGAGTAAGCAAAATCATTGACTGATTGATCAGGTCTCAGGTAGCAGGTCATTAAACGATCATTAGCCAATTCGGACAAATTTTGACTTGGAAATTTTTGATTGAAGACTCGACACAAAGTTTCAAAATTCCATTTCTGTTCTTGAGTCAGTTTTTCATAAAACTTCTCAGCCGGACTGCTGTCTTTCAAGTACGAAGCAAAAATTTCACATTTTCGATCGTTAGTTATAATTCGGTTTGCAATGCAGTACCGACTAAATTTTTTTTCAAAAGTTTTGAAACTTTGTGGCGGTTTTCCACTAAAAAGCCCGGGAAACACGCCAAAACCAGAAACGCCAAGGTTTCTATCTGCCTCTGCTGGAGCCTGATTCGCCTCAGCCATTGCAGTGATTACTTAAACGATTCGCAATTACCAAAGACCCAAGACTACAGTAACAAAACAAGCTTAAAACTACAAGAATAAATACAATATATAAACATATAATAAATAGGTATCGCTTAAAACTAACGTCCAGTAAAAAAAACGTTCAAAATCAGAGGCTAGCCCACCGCGGTATTGAATCCACCAGACCAAGCACAGGTGACGAACCGTCTTCCGTTATCCCACTCCTGACACCATCAAATGTCAGATCACCGAGTTATTGACGCCCAAAGTTACTTCCAGGACAAGTTCGAGTTCGCGCTTATTGAGTCACAGGCATCGGCAAATATAGCTCACTTGTCAATCAGAAGATAACGATAAATATAAAATAATTTACTGATAGGTTAAGCAATTAAAACACAATGACCAGTTCATAAGCCATATCAAACTTTATGCCAAACATAACCGCACGCAAAGTCGCTCGAGTTCCACTTGTTAAATATTGGACTGCCTGCCTTGTTTTTAAAGTGACAGTCTTATATACTTTTGCGTTTTGCTCTTGACATACTATCCCGGGTTTGATTGTTTACGTTTACCCAATTTAAAGCTAAACAATTGTAGCTGAATTTAGAACAAAATTCTGGCTCAATAGTTTATCGTTTCTATTCAGGCTTATTGATATAATATTTCGAAATAGTTGAAAACCATCTCAGTTTACATTTTCACCTCATTGTTGGTTGCAAATAGCTCTTTTCTAAGGTACATAGGCTTCACGAATATTTGATATTACGGACATATTCGAACTGAGTTTTGCATGTTTGAGAGAGACTAGTCTACAAACTTGTAAAAAATTGTCAAAACAATGTTATCAGTCTTTAACTTGCATGCTTTCATAGATTAGACAGAATAGGCAGAGTACGTATTGTGATTATACACCAACCAAAACCAAAAGCATCAAGTTGCCAGAGGGTCACACCGATAGCCTTTCAGTTGGCATAAAGTTAACCAATAGCGTTTTAAACAAACTGTTGATGGCGGCGCATGGCTTAGAAGATATGTATAATGAATGCACAACTTCGATACAAACTGATTTATATATCTGTCTCCTTCCTCAGTACTTGCATTCTTGCATTCATACTTGCTATTTTTAGTATATCATGTATTTTTTGGTGAAAAATTTTTCAAAAATTCGGCTCATAACTTGTTTACAACGTATTCTAAAAAGATTCGCATCCGCGCGGATGTCAGAAGTCAACATCCGCATCCGCATCCGCATCCGCATCCGCGGACGTCAAAAAAGTCACATCCGCGACATCCCTACCATATGACATATCACTAGTTTCTCAGTGAACGTACAATTTCAAAGCAAAAAGTTCTCATTTTGCAGCCTATGAGCAAAATGGGTGGGGGTAGTTGGATGGCCTCGCGCAAGATAGCTTGCGCGATGTCTGCGCGGCCCTTGCGCGATCCTATTGCGCGATCTTGGTAGATGGGTGGGGGTAGTTGGATGGCCTCGCGCAAGATAGCTTGCGCGGTGCCTGCGCGGCCCTTGCGCGATCCTATTGCGCGATCTTGGTAGATGGGTAGGGGTATTAGTTGTCAGAGCCATACGTAGGGGGGGAGGGGGCCTTGGTTTGATTAGGAAATGTTTTGCATGCCCTCCGTCGCCTTAAATGACAAAGTGGGGGGCGGGGTTGGTAGCAATAGCCGCGCGCACTGGTAAGGGGGGGGGGCTAAAAATCCTGTGCATTTGTGCGACTTACACAGAGTGCAACCCCATTATTAGCCCCCATTGGCAGGAAAAAAAGACTGCCATATATTAGGCCTATGATAAGCATAGGCCTTATGGTGGCTCGTAGCACCAAGCATGTACTCTTGGTGCTACGAAATCATTCTAAATATTCCGCCTCTAGGCGGAATAAAAATAGGTAGATTCAGGTGTACCTTTTTCGAAAATGTTGATTTCTGTTTTTGGTGAAATTCTGCAGCGATTTCAAGTTGACCAATTTTAGAAAAATTGGTGTATTTTGAGCCAAAACAATTGGATTAAAATTATAAGAAAAGATACACCTCGGCAACATAATTACCTACAGTTTAAGCTATAGATCGTAAAATTTGAACAAAGTTTCGCTCAGTTATGCCGTTTGAAAAATTATGCGCATTTAGCGAAAATAGAAATTTTCAATCGGTGATAAAAAATCAGAACAAGGCAGCAGGCACGTGAAACTTACTCAGAAACAGAGCTTTGTAACAGTCTTCAATATATTTAAAAGAAATTCATTCTAGCTAGAACCTACGTCGACTTATAAGATAATAAAGTTATGGAAGTTATTCGGAGCGCCACCTTAAGAGATACATACACATACTTATTCATACTGACAGCTCAGAATTGTCCCGGTTGCTCAAATAGTAGCTCGCTGGTTTGCAGATCTAGAGAAGGGTGGTACCCAACAAGGCAACAACACACTACGCATCTTCCTTGGGTCATCGTCACTCTAATGCTGATGCTGTCTAGTGTAGTAGTGTACTCTACACTAAAGAATTTTCCTGTCTTCACAACGTGGAGTAACCGTTTAGTAATCGTGTGACCGTTTACACGGTTAGTAACCGTGTAACCGTTTACACGGTAACCAACGTGTGACCGGTTACACTTTTAGTATCCGTGTAAACGGTTACAGGGATAATTCGCGTGTACACGCGAATAATAGCAGTGCCGTTCTTTAGCCCTTCTGCAAAAAGTATCACTGGCTACTGGCTAGACAGCCTCCTTCTGACACCTTCTAGTTTTCTGGACATTGCTCGAGCTACGTGCATCGTAGAGACATTGCAAAACCACCATTCGATAGAGAAATGAATGGTGCACAAAACATAGTCACTCGATTAAGGGTTTAAGACGTACCATTTTTGAGTTATAAGCGCTCAATGTTGAGGATTTGTAAAAATTTGCGCCATCGCTGAGGCATAATATATGTATGTACCTCACCCTCGAGTAAGCAACTGTGCGCTTGCGATAGTTGAATGCTAGAAATAAACTACGTTATCCGCTGTATCTGATGCACAAAATACAGACGGCCGGAGTTGCATTCGAATTTCATAATGTGTCCCTAAAGAAAATACTACTTTTGCAATGAAAAAAGTCAAATCTGTACATTGCTTAATTAAGCATAGGCTTCGCTGAGTGGCAGTAGGAGTAAAAATTGCCGGCCAAATGCGAAGAACTACAATTCCCCATCAGAAATCCTGTCGCTAGAATAGACTGGTCAAGTTGCATAGCCCCAGATATGGTGGTGCATCATGTGGTATCTCCCATGATCTTCTAGGCATGAAAGGGTTAGGGCGTACAGGCGGTTAGTACTAGTATGAAAGCCTTCAAAAATAACCGTGTACACGGACCCAGTGAATCTGTAACCGTGCCCAGACCTACAAGTTAAAATGAAGCAGCATAAACAGTGATCGACGACATTTACACCTATCCTCATATCCATATCCAAAAAAGTCCAGAAACAAAACAATTTGCCTATTAATACCATCAGTCATTACGTTGTTGAAAAACACGTGAAATTCAACTTACAGATGAAATAATACATTATCTCAATATACAGAAAATTAACTAAAGACTACTACTTAACTACACTACCATACATGAGCGTAGGGGGGTTTCACCTCCCCCAGATAAGTGCTCACCCCCCGACAGAATATTTGGCGGAAGCTCACGACGGCAAAACCGTTGGCTCACAAAGTAAAAAAATGGTGGCTCACGCAGAGAAAACGGACAAAAAAATTGATCTACACTAGGGCTGGGCACGGTTACAAAATCACTATCCGTGTACACGGTTAGTTTAGAAGGCTAGTAACCGCGTGTACACGCTAACTAACGGTTACTGCAATTATCCGCGTGTACACGCTAATTATCCGTGTAACCGTGCAACCGTTTACACGCTAAGTATCCGTGTAGCCGTTTACACTGATACTAACCGTGTAAACGGTTACACGGTTACTAAACGGTTACACGGTTACTAAACGGTTACACGGTTACTAACCGGTTATACGGTTACTAAACGTCAAGAAGCAGAGGGGGAGGAATGACCAAGGGAAGATACGAACCACCCATCTCTAGATCTGCAGACCAGCAAAGCTACCATATCAGCTACTGGGACAATGCTGAGCTGTCAGTATAAATGCCTTTATATATCTTGAAGAATATAGCTTGCACACACATGCGTATATGAAGTAATACATAAATCCAGCAGCCAAACGAACATTTTTCTTAACGGGTACACGAAGTCGGAAAACGGATAGTGTGACCGGTTACACTATCCGTTTAGAGTAACCGTTTACACTGTCCGTTTAGAGTAACCGGTTACACTATCCGTTTAGAGTAAACGGTTACAGTATCCGCGGTTACTGTGTCTTAACGTGTACCTACACGCTGTAATCGCTAAGTAACCGCGGATAGTGACCCCTAACCGTGTACACGCTAAGCTTAGCGTGTACACAGTTACACGCGTGTACACGGTTCGTACCGTGTAACCGTGCCCAGCCCTACTCTACACCCCCTCAGCAGAATTCGCTAGCTGCCCACGTATGTACACTACCCAAAAAAGACTTGCGAAAACGCTAACATTTTAATTTGCGAAACACATCAATATGTACAAAAACGAATAATCATTCTCATGGCAGCAGCGCCAATTGACAGTAATTATAGTCCTTCGGTAGGGAACCAGCGCAAACTAAAATTAAAATTAAAATTTAATTAAAATTTTAAGTACAATTTTAATTAAAATCTACCCACAGGATCCTACCCATTTTTTTCAGACGATAAACATTTCTGCAAACAAGTATAATTTCCACAAGCATTTCCGTTTGACAGACTTTCGACCAAAATCTAGGATAAGATCAATTCCAGATCAAACAAGGACACTTAGAAACATGATGAGTAAATAAAAAACATTTCTGCAATCTGCAAAGCAATAACAAAAAATAACAATAACAACAGAAGACACAAGACAAAACTGTACTAACCGACACTAACGTATTACCAAGAGTACATAATAGCTTCTCTATATAGAAGAAGAGTGAGACACTCTCCAGCCTGCCTGTGTTCTAGCACAGGCAGATGCGCTGGTCGTTTTCAGGCTACATATTGACATTCTATGCAACATGTGCCTGACCAATCAGCGCGTAGATTCCCTGCGTAACACACTTTAGTATATAATCGCTGATGCGTTGATAAGCATTAAGATAGGGATAAAAGCTTAATAACTCATTATTTATTAATAATCTGCTTGCAAAAACATTAAAAAAGGTTTGCAAATACCTCTACGGATATTTTAGCAAACTTTCAGCGAAATTGATTGAGAAACTTTTGAGATATAAACTTTTCTGAAATTCTTCATAGTTTCTCAATAAATTTCGCTGAAAGTTTGCCAAAATATCCCCAAAGGTATTCGCAAACCTTTTTTAATGTTTTTACAAGCAGACTATAAATAAAAAATGAGTTATTAACCTTTATCCCTATCCAGTTTTATGATTGGAGCACGTGCACAGGCGTCTGCCAATCAGAGAATAGAAGCTCGCTTCTGATTGGCCAGTCACATGTTGCATAGAATGTCAACATGTAGCCTGAAAACGACCAGCGCATCTGCCTGTGCTAGAACACAGGCAGGCTGGAGAGTGTCTCACTCTTCTTCTATATAGAGTGCGACGCTATTATGTACTCTTGGTATTACTGATTATATTGGATGCAATGTCAATCAGCAACAGCTGAAGGACAGAAAAGGTTCCTATACAAAAAACAACTTTGTTTTGTTTAACATAAAAATAAGTATTACAAAGTTATATATAGCTAAAATACAAAAACTGGTGACGAGAATTTTACTAGGGAAAATTTTTTAAGGTTAAGAACTTCTGACTGAAACTAACCATATTCTTCAACTGATTTTAGTGGATGTGTATTCGTATTCAAATTTCGTAACAATAGTATATTCTATCAAATTCGTAACAAAAACAAATGGGCTACTTACACAAGCTAAAACGAATAGGAAAATCGGTATCTTAAAGTGGGTGATCAGAGTAGAAAAATATGCCTAAGCCCAAAGCCTAAAGCCTAATCTAAGGACAAATAAGGCAAACTAGAAAATGTGCAACCGTCACAATTGTCATACAACAGGTGCAAAAGATCTTCCAATCACCCACTTTAAGAATTCCAGAAAAAATTACGGTACCACAGACGTGGGGTCTGGGAAAAGCAAGCGTCAACAAAAATTTCAACTAAACCCGGAATGGATTCATTCCGATTTAAGTTGTCATGGCTAGTCATATTCTTACTTCATCTATAAGTAGACACTTTTTTGAATCTTAGAAGACAAATCCTTAAGCTGCCTCCGATAGACAAAAAAGCTTAAAAACGCAAAGTAAAAAATTCTGCAAAACTTTAGTTTTTGAGAAAGAAAGCAACAAACTCTTCCCCAGACCGAAAACAACCAAAAGCAGAAGCCCACACACGTGTAATATGACACTCAATTGTGAATGCTCACGAAAACACAAATCATATCGCAAAATTCAATACAATACTGCCGTCAACTTCCAAACAAAGATATAAAACAGTGGAACAGTATGCTTTCTCAGCTTCATATTAATTGGTCCGTAAACTTATCCTAAATATATACTGCAAATTTCGCAAATATGAATTTAGCTGCATTCGCGAAGAACATTGCTGTTTATTGAACCATGAATCGAAAAGCGGTAAAGGTTGAAACGCAAATGTTTTGGTATATTATGGCCAAAACATTCTCAGACTCAAACACTGTTCAACAGTTTTCTTACAAAACCCATCATTGCATGTTTTTTGCACATTTGCTTACGAAAAGATTCCTCATGGACATAAACGCAAACATATACACAGGGTCTCAGTCTGGGGGGCATGCACAGATGTACATGGGGGGGTCTGGAGGGGGCAAGCCCCCCCAGATTTGAAATTCCGGGACAAGCCCCCCTTCAGATTTGACCCGTCGGGACAAGCCCCCCACTCTGAAACCCCAAAATCGCCTCAGATCGCCGTAAAATGCTTCAAAAATGACAAAAAAACGAAAAAATCGCTAAAAATATCAAAATTTCGCAAAAATTTCCCATTTTTAGGCAAAAATTGGATATTTTCGCGTTTTTGGGACAAAATATTGGGACAAGCCCCCCCTAAAATGTCGAAAATTTCGGGACAAGCCCCCCCAGACCGAGACCCCGTGTACATGTATGAGGGCATGTTCGGATTTTTCGACACTTTAGGGGAAGCCTGTCTCAAAGTTTGGGAGACATGAACCGCAAAAACGCAAGATATCCAATGTTTGCGTGAATATTTAAAAACTTTTGCAAAATTTCAAATTTTGTTGCAACTTTCGGCTTTTTGCTTAATTTTTTGGACCATTTTACAGCGATCAGAGACAAATTCTAAGTTTTGGGTCATCTTACCTCATCACCCAGAAGGGGCGTTTGTTTCGTTGTGTCGAAGGGAATTCGCCGCCCCCCTGGGTTTTTTTCGCTGGCAAATTTTCGCATTTGCAAAAAAAGAATTTTTTTCGCAAAATCAAATTTTTTTGCAGACTTACTTTTGTTATTTAATGCAGTAGACTTTACATTTAAATGTTAATAAAACATTATACCGCCTATACAGGATTAAGACTGCCGCAATTTTTACGCCTTGTGGCCAAAAAGCAATGACTTTGACATCTTTATTTAAATTTATGGAGCCGTCTTGAGAATTTTTGTGTAATTTTTCACAATTTTCACAATCGATGCTCAGCCGTAAAGAAATTTCAGAAGACCCGGCCAATGACCAAGTTAGGACTGTAAATGCTAACATTTTGAAATGCTTCTTAAGTATGTCACCTCCTACTGTCCCCGACAGTTCGACCCCTATTACTGTCTATCAGTGTTACATGCAGTCGGTGTGATGATACATGGAAGAAAGTGTGTCCCATTTACAGTCACTAGAAACATCAAGTCACAAAGTTGCACGAGTCCGGGCCTAGGAGATCAGAAAAAGTCGGAGAAATTTTCAATTTTTAGGCCAAATTTGGTCAATTGGGGCCGTATCGGGAATGTTTTCTGACTAAACCACAAAAATCATACGAAATCTTAGACCCGAGTTCACCTCCACTGTGTCAAAATTTTTTCGCAATTTTGCGAAAAGGTTTGAAAATTTTTCGCAATCATCAATTTTTTTCGCAATTGCGAGCGTTTTTGCGAAAAAAAACCCAGCCCCCCCCAGATCCCCCATATACATCTGTGCAAGCCCGGTTCATACTTGTCCTCAACGATGACGAAGACGGGAAAAGGACAATTGTCGGTTAACTGGTGATCCACTTGACTTAATTGACTTAATCGTTTGGTCTAATTTTTTGCATACAAACTGAACTCCTGTCGTTCTTCCTGAAAAAATTTATCGCATTTGGCCAGGTATATAGTTTTCTTAGAGGTGCTTAAGGACAAAATGACAGGGCCAAGCATAAGGACAAGTATGAATCAGGCTTGAGTATATATAACCCACCTCAGTACTAATTTCTGGTACAGTAATTAATGTAAAGGTCACTTATATCCCCAGGCATTCTCACTTTTTCCAAATATTAACAGCTCATCCACTCATCCCCAGGCCTGCAAAGCTGCCCGGAAAGGGGCTAGCCATGCTGACGGTTGTGGGATGGGAGGGAGCCGTGCTGGTCGACGAAATACTGGCCGCGGCAGCAGCAATGCTGGCCGCCACCCGGGCGTCGGTCTCGGAGGGGTTGGGCGTGGCGGAGACGGCCCCCACCTGTAGCTTGGCCCGCAGCCGGGCATTCTGTTCGAGCAACACTTCGTTGGCCGCTGTCAGATCGGCCACCTGTTTTTTCAGAACCTCCATCTTCTGACGCAGCATCAGGTTTTCTTCCTGAAAAAAAGGGATTTGATGTTAACATGAGAAAAAAACAACACATGTGCAGCTGAGGAAATATGGAGGGATGGAGAAGGGAGGTGCTACGTGAATTTTCCAAAAATCGTGTCCATTAAAGGGGGTCGAAAGCCGACCGGGGGGGGGGGGCGGACCAATCTGGGGGTGGGGATCGTTCTGAGGGGGGGGGGATCCTATAGACATGCTTTTAGCCACCGACAAGATCAAACAATGTCTCAAAACCCGACTTCCACTACAGGAGCAGGAGTCGCTAATCTACTAAACACAAACCATCAAGGGCGTACCCAGGGGGGGGGGGAGAATGGGGTGGGGGGAATTTCCCCCCCCCCGAAATTTTTCCGAAGTGATTTTTTTACACAAAGGTTCCCCTCTTGGTTTTCATGGTCCGTCCGGAAAAATTTTCTGATACGTCTCCAATTGACTAAATTTGGCCTAAAAATCAAAAATTTTCCCAATTTTTTTTCAGGGGCTGCCGCCCCCAGACCCCTGCAACTCTGTAGGTTACTATTCCTTGTTATTGTCTTTCATCAAAGCCTATGCATGTATACTGAAGTACGTTATGCTGCATGTGCATGTCTCCACGAGTATATTATGCTACATTTACTTGACGAATATGTCTGATATGACGTTCCCATGTTTTGTTTTAAATTTTTTCGGAAAAAATTTCTGATACATCTCCAGTTGACCAAACTCGGTCTAAAAATTGGAAAAATCGCAAATTTTTTACTGGGGGCTGCAGCCCCCAGACCCCTGCAACCTTGTGTCCTTTGGTTCTTATGATCCGGCCGGAAAAATTTTCTGATACGTCTCCAATTGACTAAATTTGGCCTAAAAATCGAAAATTTTCCAAATCTGTTTTTCTGGGGGCTGCCGCCCCCAGACCCCTGCCCCCTTGTGGTTTAATAATCTTGCGTTTATAAGGCGTTTAATGAGTGTTAAAATTGCTAAAAAGTGCATTTTAACCCATTACAAAAAATCAAAAAGTCATTCCCCCCCCCGAAATTTTTTTCTGGGAACGCCACTGCAAACCATATCAAAAAATCACCTGTAGAGTAGCTGGTGGCTCATCCAATGCTCTTAATCGTTTGAACGGCGGCTCACGTTGAAACGGACCAGGGCTCCCGAATCCCATGAACTGGCTGGGAGGTCCACCAGGAATCCCACCAGGGGGTCCCCCCATTTTTCCCGGCGGACCCCCTCCCATCATCGGGTGGTGGGGCGGTCCCAGATCCGGGACGGTCCCATAATCCTGGGGCTGTTTCACCATCCCATGTGGGACTCCGGGCGGGCCGACGCCACTGAGCTGCGGAGACTTGTCGGAGCCAAGGGTGGGCGGTCCCACGGTCTTGGGATCAATGTGCCAATAGCGGCAGCGATTTCGTCCGCGTTCACAGTGTCCCAATATATAGTCCTTGCAGATGGGCACGCCGGCAATATCGTCCTGGCTGCCCTGACCGCTGGCGATTATGGCCCGGGCCAGGGGTTCGGACACCTTGCCCGTCCGCTTGTAGCCATCCTCCTCCTCTCGTGGGGCGTGAATGTAGCTGCAACAGATTGCACAAGCTAAAGTCTGACCAAAAAATGTTGAACACTGAGAGAAAACAGGTGGCGTGATTTTAGTAGCTACTCGATCGATGTACTATTGATGGCTGAACCTGAAATTGATACTTTTCGACAGGTGGCGTGATTATTACGATCAAGTGTATCTACAATACTGTCTCACTCATACAAATCGAGGAGCCGGGGGGAGGGTCCCCGAAATTCGGGCAGAATTTAGTGAAAATGGCACTTTTTTGGGAAAATTTTACAAAATTTCGCAAAAATTAGGGTATTTTTGGTCGATCAGGGGGGGAGGGTCCCCAAAATTTGGCCGGAGGCCCCCCCAAATTTGGACCCCGTTACATGTATGGTCTCTCTGTTCCGACTACCGGTACCTGGTGTACCCTTGATGGCTGAAATCGGTTCTTTTCGTAATGAAATCGCAGGTTCTGTTTCGTCTCAGGGCTGAGCAATTTTTGGCCAGACTTTAGTACGATAACTAATGGTCAACGTACAGGTTAACTTCAAGTGCGACAATAGTTGAAAGAGATAGCATTCTAACACTATCAACAGTAATCTTGTTAATAATGCAGCCGCATAATTTGCCTATAACTGGATACTGTTTTTTAGAAAATTAAAATGATGCGCGCGAGCAAAATTTAGTTGCAAGCGCTGCATGACTTAGACTTAAATAATGATTTATGAGTTACAGTTTTTCTTATATTTAGTTCAAACTTACGACCAATTGCTAACAAACAAACGATTAGCAAAAATAAGGGGACCTTATTTTAAGCCTCCGCCCCTGCAACCCCCTAAACAGGTGGAGAAAAAAATGAGCCTGCAGCATTCACAAAGGTTGGGACAATATTTTTTTCAAGCTAAGCCTACTCTAGGTATATAAATTAGCCCGGCCCGCTCTTAGCTACCATTCTGCAGTCGTCTTTTGTCACAGGTTCGCAACATACCGGCAATTTTCGCGAAAGCAGCCGCGATTTTGAAAATCGTGGCAAAATTCGTAGTCCTTGCGCACGCGCTGTTCAACTAGATCTTGTGGGTGGTAGTAGCGGCACTTGGAGCCTCGAGAGCAAACATTGCGCAGAAAGTCTTTGCAAACGTCTTGTTTGTCATCATCCTGCTTAGTGCTCTTGCTATGGTCCATCGCAGGCTATGCGCAACAGCAATTTGCAGCAATAAAACACAAGCGCGCGCTGCAAGAAAATAGCACATCACATGCAAAAAGTTACTGGATGCCGTTCCAATAACTTAGCAAATTTAGGACTTCTGAATAACATAGATGAACTCAAAAGGGTACGTACGTATATATAAAATATTGCCCCCCACCCCTTGCCTAGCTGGATAGTGAGTCCCCCCAATATATGAGCGTTACGGGTTTCTACCCTTAGACTGGTCTTGCACCCCTCCCCTCCCAAATTGTCTGTGCCCCACGATCCATTTCAATTAATTTTTCTCAATAAACATGATTCAGCCAGTTTTATTTGGATGAAAATTTCCTGCCACCCAGCTCCTCATCCCCTTCGCAAGATTTTTGCTGTTTCGTCAAAAGAAAACTTTCCACAAGAGCCTAATTAAGGCTGTTTGCCGCACATGCACTATTAGCAGCGGCGCTTTCCGCTTATTTAGTCATATACCAATACCTGCGTTGCTGCGCTTTCGTTCTGGAAACACAACACACTTAAATGTAAATAATGTGAGCGCTGTTAAGATTTACTGTAGCGCTTTGCAATAATAGCGCTTTGCAATAATTAATTTACCAATATCGTTACTTGCTCCTAGAACATTCGACAAAAGAACAAAGCATGCGCATTACACCAATTTCGTTGAGGAACCATCCAGACACCACCTTAGCAATAATTATACATAGCCCGCGATTCACAAAAGTTTAACTTTAGACACCGTCTAAAGCCCGGTTCATACTTGTCCTTAAGGACAAAGGGACAGGGACAAATTTCGGTCAGCTCCTGTGAAGAATTGATACAAGCGTTTTGGCTAAATTTTTGTATACGGTCTGGAAATGACCTCAGCCTTCTGCATGCAAAAAGTTGGCTTATTTAGCCAGGTAGTTCTGTTGGAATTGCTTAAGGACAAAACCATAGGGACAAGGACGAGTATGACCCGGTCTTTAAACGTTCTTTTCGAATGAAATAAACATTGTAATGAAACATTGTGTATTCCATACGAGTTCGATGACATGCGATGACTTGGTTTAAGTTAAACGCCCTATGTGAATCCTAGACGTTTGAATGCGTAAGAAATGCTGATCACTTTTGATAAAATAACGCTAGTCTTAAATTTTCATAGTCGATTAACTGAATTAAAGTTTCTAATTCAACGCTACTCACAACTTCAGAATTAGCCAACAACAATTTTTACTTACTATCTACTCAAATCCTCGTGTGATTCAGTTTAGACTGAGTTCTAGGTGTTTTTCTGAGCAATAAAATAAAGAATCACAGTAATAAACTACCCTTGTAGATCATAATGACATAGCTTTCGTCCCATGCCAAAAATACAAAAAAGCCAAATATGTTAAACGACGACACATTCAAATAAACAGTAGTAAAATCATTTTATTTAACAAAAAATGTAACGAAATATACAAAAATACACAAGTACAAAATACAAATACACAGTACGCAAACAACTAAATCTCATATCTTAAATCATATTAATAACAAATTTTTTATTGCTAAATTTTTGCTATGAGTTATCAAAAGTGACACGAAATAAAAGCGCCCTATAAGGGTTCACTCACAATGGTTATGAGACACCAATATTAGTCCAAAATTTTGCAAAGGTTTCGCAGAATAAAAAAATGTGAATTTTTTGTGTCTGACATCAGAACAACACACTTACGAGGGTCGAAGTCGGAGGCCTATTAAGCCTGGTTCATACTCGTCCTTATTCTTGTCCCTATCATTTTGACATTAAGCGGTTCCAAGAAAACATGGCCAAATGAGCCGATTTTTTACACATTAGAAGCTGAGGTCAAGTCTAATTCGTACACAAATGTTATGATTATGTTATGCTGCAATAGCTAACCGCAATTGTCCTTATCCCTGTCCTTATGTCCTTAAGGACAGGAAAAGCATGACCCAGGCTTTATAGTCAGTCTAGCCCTGGCTGCACTTAAGGCTTTATGAATGGTCTGATTTTATCACATAATCAGCTGTGGGTACATCTTAACCTAAAGATCAAAAAATGCGACCCATACGCAGAAATTATATATAGGCACTACACTGGCATTAAAATGTCCTGAGACAGAAGGCCTGGTAGCCTGGATTCAGAAATATTGCTACTTTGTCGCTTCCCCCAGCGACTGCTAGTAACTGAAATAAATACAAAAGGATTAGGGCCACAAGATAGGTTTCAACAAAATCTTAAATCTCTGGCAAATTGAAACTCAATCAAACAAAACATTTAAAGAAAATATTAAAACCTGTCTAAGGCGTTCTATTTCAATAGTTTAGAACAACGTAACAAAAAATTCCACACGTATTACATAGGTTAGAATGATGGCCTTAGACTGTGTTTAGCAAAACTGAGCTAAAGACTGTCGTTATGCATTCCACCGACTGTCCGTTCTCCCCTCAAGCTGTCAGTCAAGCGGAACGATAACTATACTGACTGCCCCCAAGCATAAACCATAATTTCCCCGCTGCCTTCGCCTACATGGGACTCGAAACGTGTGTCACGGGGGTGATCTTTCTAAATTCTGAATAAATAATCGACCAGAACCAAGTAGTAATCTATCTACCTTGTATCTGTCATCAGCTGTGTTATATTTGATATCGAATATAGATCGAGCAGAAATAGCCACTGTATTCCGAAGAGATCCATTGAAATCCCAGCGATACAACTGAGACGAAACGCCACCCGAATAGATCTAAATCAAAAACATCAAAATTCACACACGTTCAGAATCTCACCAAAATCCGTTTAGGTATGAATGTAGGATTAGCTTAGACCGGTTTAGCTGGGGCTACAATTAATTCCCTAGGCTGGTTCAAGTACGCAGCAGCATTAGTGCAGTTGGCGTTATCGATTTATGTTTAAACGTAGTTTAAAAAAACCCGCTCGACATAATATTTATGTATGACACAATTCTAAATTGCAGCATATACTTATATACTTATATATATATATATACTTATATATACACATACTTATAAAACTACAAACAACTAGTGGCTAATTATAGCATAATGGCACTAATAATGATGAAGTTTAATAAAAAAATTATTAACTGTGCGCTTGTGCGTAGTTAAAGTATTGAAAACTAAATAACTGATAGCCCTAATAGTGACCGTTTGTCCGAATTCCAACGGAATACTGTTATACGCAACTGAATCGTTACGGCCAAACGGTCACGCTTACAGACAAACATAAGCTCCCCCAATCTAACTTGGTCTGTGTCCATCAACAGTGCCTGGCAAGCCACATTTCCCGTATCGAAGGCTCGTCCCAAACTCAGAGTCTTCAGATGCCACATGCCAAGCTCACAGCCACCCCCGCAAATCTAAACAAAGCTAAGTAAACAGTTCTCAATCGCTTAAAAAGGTGAAGAGTCGATTCACACTCACAGCCGTTTCTCCGTCTAGCAAGCCATATTATAAATAAACTTTAGCCAGCTGCATGCATACAGGCGTATACATCTTCAACAGGGTTAAAAGGTCGATTCATACTTATAGGCGTACTGTTTCCGTTCAGAGCCGGAAAAAATTATCTCGTCACTTTAACCGATATTACGCATTATTAGTGCCATGACTACTCTGTACTTTTAAAATAACTGCTATCCAAATTTTGAACGAATCCATAGACTATGTCATGAGTTATTGGCAAAACGTACTCTAATCCGATTAATCCATTTTAGAAACTAAGCTAAGACAAGACTAGACGCCACTATGTCTACGCCCGCTCACCATCCAATCTCCTTGGGCCTGCACCGCCCCAATCCATTTTCCCACGCCCTCCCGGCGACACTTTGTCTGCTTCCACGGCTCCAGACTGTGCACGGCTGTCTGTTGTCGACTGTCTGAAAACAGAGCCAATTAAAAGTTTCAAAAAAAAACAACATCGAAAGCTCAAAACAACACTTAAAAAATGCTGAAAGTCGGCCATAATTCTTTCCGGACTCAAGCAAGTTTCAAACTGACGGACGAAAAGAACAAGAACAATTTGGCTTCCCAAGCGCAGCTGTGTCTTGCCTAAAGTTGGATCCAACAGACTAAATAAAAATCTGCTTGCTTAATAACAAAGTTAATTTAGTGAAAATAAATTTACGTCTGGCGTTATAGATGACAAGTTATCTATAAAGTTTAATTATTTATTTATAGTTTAGTAGTTTAATTTATAAACTAAATTAGTTTAAATTTAAGCTAATTCCCACAGTCCATTTTAGGAGTAGCTATCTACATTTTTATTAGTTAATTTTCGGAGATTGACTGACTCTATTTATGTAAAGACTTCTAGCCGACTCAGACGGCTTCGATTTACGCTTTAAAAAATTCAAATTCAATTTATAAAATCGGATTAATGCCAAAATTACCCCAAATCTTGACAGAGCCATCTTCGCTGCCGGACACAAAACTCTGCTCGGAATGTGAGCAAACGCACTGGACGTAATCATTATGACCCATATATGCACGCTGAACAACAAAAGGTGTACATACATACATACATACATATATATATATATATATATATATATATATATATAGGGTTGCTAATTTACATGTAAAAAAGTCCGGACTTTTTTACACCTACTTTTTTACACTGTAAAAAAGTGTAAAAAAGTGTTAAAAAGTGTGAAAAACTGTAAAAAAGTGTAAAAAAGTATTTTATAGCCTAGAATGATATTTACACGTTTTCTAAACTGTTTGAGACCATTTTGAAATTTGTGACCGCCGAACCGTTAACATGTTTCAATTATCTGTCGCTTGCTTATGTATCGTAGATAAGCTGTTTCTGTTATGTAAAATCAGAAAGAAGGAGGAGTCCCATCTGGGGAAAACGCACGTCTTTATTTTGCCCCTAAATTGAGCCATTAGCTATCTTTTAACGCTAGACAGAAGCGTGTCTATAGAAGACAGTGTCAAAACAGTATCTATAGACGTGTGAAGGACTGTTGTGAAATAAGTTTTTGCACTGTGCAGGACAAAATCTACTTGCGGAAAAAACCGTCAGCTGTAGCCACAAAATCTGACCCAAATGTTGGTTTCATTCCACACAAGTTCCATTGTTGGTTGGTTTTCAAATGCTGGTTTTCTGTCGGTTTCGTTACACGCCACACGGCCGTCGGGAAGCACGCCGCACGACCCGTCAAAAATGTCAAAATTTTGATTAATGCAATTCAAACACCACGTGGATACCGGTTCTACAGATTTATTTACCCGCACACTAGACTGTAATACGCTGGAAATTTTTTAAAGGTGTACCATTGCACCAATAACTCAACTTTCACGAATGGGAGTAGGCCGTATATACCCGTTGGGTTTGCTTCGTTAAAAATAACAAATTACGCTAAAATGTGTTGTAGCCAACATAATAAGTTTCAGGAAACAATTTTGTATGAGTATTTTTGTGTGAAAAATTTTGGTGACTTTGAATTTCAGTAAATTTTGGTAAATGCGAGACTTGAAATTTTTTTCGGCCAATTTTATTCTGAAAATTGGCAAAATTAGTAAAATATTTGTAAAAAAGTGCGAAAAGTAGGTGTAAAAAAGTGTTAAAAAGTGTAAAAAAGTAGGTGTAAAAAAGTGTTAAAAAGTGTAAAAAAGTAGGTGTAAAAAAGTGTAAAAAAGTTGTAAAAAAGTCCGAAATTTTGCTACTGTAAAAAAGTGTAAAAAACGTTTTTTACTTTTTTACACTTCGCAACCCTATATATATATATATATATATATATATATATATATATATATATATATATTATAAACTAAAAATATCTAATAAGGACTATAGACAATAGCATGCTATAAAAAACATACGGTACATATATTATGCATTATCTTTCGTGATTTAAAATTTTATACGGGCCGATTCCTAAAATAGATTAAACGGATTGGATTAAAATTTGTTTGCCTAATAACTTAACACAATATTGAGGTAGACTTAAAAAATTTTGTGCACAAGCGGCAGGTGCTACAAATAGTTGTTAACGCAAATTTCGCAAGAATTACTAAACGATAATATCATGAGTTATTGGGTAAACAAATTTTAATCTAATCCGTTTAATTCATTTTAGAAATTGGCCCTAAGAGGCA
This sequence comes from Trissonchulus sp. WLG1_4, assembly GCA_030248245.1. Classification (NCBI taxonomy): domain Eukaryota; kingdom Metazoa; phylum Nematoda; class Enoplea; order Enoplida; family Ironidae; genus Trissonchulus; species Trissonchulus sp. WLG1_4. Next base: position 39,694 of record JASANF010005860.1, read on the forward strand.
AGAAATTCTTACAATTTTGCGTCCTTCCTCCAAGTCCCATTCATAAAGATTGTTATCACCGCAGGCTCCAACCAGTCTGGTCCCGTCCTAAAATGTCAACAATCATTTCTCTCTTATAAAATGCTCTTCACGGATGTACATGGGAGGGTCCGGGGGGGAGCAAGCCCCTCCCCCCCCGATTTAAGATTCCGGGAGGACAAGCCCCCCCAGATTTGACAAACCGGGCCAAGCCTTTCTCCTTGATGCAGAAAGAAAGGTGCCGCAACACTCACCACAAATTGCCCTAGATCGCCGTGAAATGCTGCAAAATGAGCGAAAAAATTTCTAAAAATAGCCAAATTTTGCTAAAAAATTTCCTTTTTTAGCAAAAATTTTATTTTTTTGCGTTTTTGTGGGCTCAAGCCCCCAAAAAGTCGGGACAAGCTGCCCCACTTAAAATTTCAATAATTATGGGACAAGCCCCCCCCCAGACCGAGACCCTGTGTACATGCATGATGCTTTTACAATATAGACCCTTCTCACTGGATTAAAATAAACTAAACTTGACTAAACTTCAAAGTCCATTTTGTGAAGCAGTGCTTAACAAAAGGTTTCACTAGTGCCATCGGTGTTCTGAAGCAACTACATAATGCAGAAAAGGGTTGAATAAGTTAACTTGAATTTATTAATAAAATGCATTAAAATAAAAAACGTTGGCTAAACTATATATACTAGGTGAGTAAGAACGCATTACCGTTGATAAATCCAGCGCATTTATTTCCACCGGGCATCCATCGATTCTGAAACACTACAGTATATAATCATAAAATTGATAATAAAACCTTCTTAAAGAGATGATGTTTCTGAAACAGTATTATATTTTTTCCATTTCAAATTGAAATTGAAAATTGAAATTGAAAAAATTGAATTCAATTTAAATTTCATTTTTCAATTTCAAAAACTGTACTTTATTTTATTGTATTTTGATTTTTTCAAAAAATTGAACTTGTAAAAATGCAGAACAGCAAAATGAGGATAAAAGTATGACCTATCAGATACAAACAGGCGTGGATTAGAAACACTAAAACTTTTAGCACTCCAGATTAGCAAAATCAGTTTGCAAGCTGCGGTAACGAATATATAAAATTTCTGATTTGTGCGGCAGAACAGATAACATACCCTTGACGCAATATATCTTCCGATCCAATCGTCCAAGCCACTGTGGTGTCCTATACAAAAATTATATGATATATACAAAGTTATCAATATGTGAAAAAACATCAAAATTTAAAAAAAACTAACATTTTGAACTAAAGGCGATAAAAACTAAAATTGTCTGTATTATGTAATTGTCTGTATTATGTCCCAATCTCCCCACTGTGTGGTGTGGTCACTAGCCAGAAATATAGATACCCGCTTGCTATAGAGATCATCCCAGCGCCATCCTTTGATTTCACCATTGTCACAACCGCTGAAAAATAAAACAAATTACAATTGAAAAAATAATCAAATATACAATATATAATTTAAATATATTATCTTAATAAAAAATTTAACAAGTATATATATATATTTATTTATTATTATTCATTTTATCTTTTTACAACGGTGTAACGGACAGTAGTGACATGGATCTCTGTATTGATGACAGAGCTGCATTTCAATTCCAAAGTGTAACTTGGCTTAACTGTAAATTAATTTAAGCAATACGTAAATCAAAAGCTGCTCACCAAATAAGGAAAGACTCGGTGCTACACAGACTGTAAATATTCTTGAATGGTCCAGCGCAAGCTAAAACAATAAACCGAAATCATAAGTTAATTCAGTAGACCTGGTATTAAGAAGTTACAAATTTACATTAAAAAACAAGGTTTATTAAAAAAACATTAAGCGGGAGACAAAAAAATTAATTTCGCAAGTTTTGCTTTCGTTACCGCCGTATATATATGGTAAACCTACGGACTACGAAGGAGAAAGCATACACATATATACAGTACTGTGCAAAAAAAGTTGCCTGTTCGTCGGCGTACGACGAGCTTCGTCGTGCGCGAAAAGTGACGAACGGTGGCCGGAAAGTGATGAACAAAAAATTTTTCCAAAAGTGCTCCAAAACACATTTTCAATGTAAAAAAGTGAACATTTGAAAATTCCGGCCACCGTTCGTCACTTTTCGCGAACGACGAAGCTCGTCGTACGCCGACGAACAGGGAACTTTTTTTGCACAGTGACAGTACTGTATATACCTTTCTCCAAAAAAGTGTCAGGAGGGACTACATAAATGGCAATATGTACATATATATAATGTATAAAGTATGTATATAATATATAATAAGGAAAGCTGACCAGTGAATTGCAAAAAATATGGCCTATCGTCTTCCACACAGTGCGATGATAACACCGCTGGTAATCTGAAAAAAGTCATTCGAAAAATTATATATACAATACAAATTACAGTTCAATCAAGCATGGCTTATTTGTTCAGTCAGATTTTCAATTGTACAGAAATGTACCGTAGAAAACAAAATGTACCGAGAACCATGGGCGTAGCCAGGGGGGGGGGAATGGGGGGAATTCCCCCCCCCCCGAAATTTTTTCCGACAGAAATTTTACACAAGGGTCCCCCCTTTGGTTTTTATGGTGCGGCCGGAAAAAATTTCTGATACGTCTCCAATTGACCAAATTTGGCCTAAAAATCAAAAATTTCCCCAATTTTTTTCTGGGGGCTGCCGCCCCCAGACCCCTGCAACTCTTTGGCATAGTGTTTCTTGCTTTTATCCTAAATGAAAACATGTGCATGTACATACATCTGCATTGTGCCCTATGTATTTGCTTAATACAATGTTTGGTGTATCGTTTTAGCTGTTTTTTATTACAAAAAATGCATTTTTAGTGTATACTTTTACAGTTTTTATGTCAAAAAATTTGCTAATTTGCGAGCTTCTGGACCATTCCCGGCCACCGTTTTTGTAATTTTCGGAGTTTTGAGCTCCAATTTTACGTTCGATGCTGCAGCGGTGGAAAATAAGCATGTTTTTGACCGAAAAAATGCTAATATGTGTCGTTTTTTGCGTTAAAATTGCAATTAAGGTGGTAGTTGCGTTTTCGAGGTTTTTGTGATTTCTATGTAAACTTTGCGCCACCAGTACTCAAGTTATAAGTGACGCCTGAGCATGAATTTTTGGGACAGTACTGTAAAGGTCAAAATCCCCAGGCATGTCTCTCACTTTTTCGAAATTTCACCTGTGGACATTTTCAGAGGGTTTTCATTACAAGAAAATATCTTAAATTTTCGGTGCGTTTGCTTTTTAGCTATTTTCTCAGTAAATTGACTAGTTATTAAAAAAGTGGGGGACATGCCTGGGGATTTTAAACATGTCAATAACCGTACCAACTTTCAGCCCCAGCAGGGAATCGTATGATTCAGAGCTGTGGCGCAAACTTTTTGTAAAAAATTGTAATATTTTGGAAAGGACCTTTCTTTAGTCGCTTATACTGGAAACAAAATCATAGGTCAAATTTCAATGCATGGCATACATTTAGGAGAGATATTGTTCTACCTAATGCAAAAAACCGCTTGTGATTTGAATTTGTTAACGCTGAGCTATGGCTTTTCAAAAAAACACCTAAAAACGCAATTACCCCCTTAAGTGCATTTTAACATATTTCAAAAAAATCGAAAAGTCATTCCCCCCCCGAAATTTTTTTCTGGCTACGCCACTGCCGAGAACCGTACCTGAAACTGAGAACTACAAAAGCTACTTTCCCGGTTTTAACTCAATTGATTCAGTTGCTAAGAAAAAAACTCTGGCAAAAACATAAATTTAGGTATATTCAATTTATGTTTTGTATATCAAGTAGCCCACACAAAAATGGGAAAAGTAGCAGCGGTCGTCATAAAAAACAAACGCTTACTCAAATAAAGTAATGCGTCCAAGACTGTCACCGGCCGCCAGCAATTTGCCACTAGGAGAAAAGGCTAAGGAGAATACAATGCAGTAATCAGCCTGCCGTGCCACAATCCAGTGCTCGACTTCGCAGGATGGCATTGGGCAATCTGAAAAAATCTGGCTCGTTTTGGTGGCAGTTGCGTTTTCGAGGTTTTTGTAAGGTCTATGCAAATTTGAACGACCAGAACTCAAGTTAACATGATGCCTGAGCACGAATTTATAGCACAGTAGTGTAAAATTCAAAATCCTCAAGCATGTCTCTCACTTTTTTGAAATGTCACCAGCGGACAGTTTTAGTCTGCTTCAAATTACAAGAAAATGTTAAATTTTCGGTGCATTTGCTGTAGGGATGGAAGTCTCGGTTTTTTTTCCGACTCCGAGACCGAGACCGAGACCACGAAACCGAGACTACCGAGACCAAATTTTGAGACCGCCAAAACCGAGACTTTGGGTCATTTTTTACCATTTTTTCACCTATTTGTTTAATGACTTTTTACAAGTTTTTAGGTAAACTTACAAGACCATGGTTAGACACCTTATGTATATATAACTAACAATTACATCACGGTAATGTTGGTTATATACGTTCTTGGTTCTTTCCTCCTTTTGTGTGGATGTGGGGCCGTGTCTACTTAAATACTGTGAAATTTTGACCTCTGTCCCAAAGCAGACGCAATTTGTCCGTGGTCACGCCAGAAAATAGCAATTTCAGACACTGTTTGGCTGAATTTAGTTAAAAATCGCTCAGCTTGTATTGAATTACCAATGTTCTGCTAAAATATACACCCAAGATAAAAAGGGTTTTTAGCTCAAAAATTAGACCTGCGCGTCGTGACGCGCTTTCATTCTTTGCCTCCGGCGTGACACGCCTTTAAATTGTGCCCCCTCAATCCCCTGGGACTAAATTTTAGTTGGGAGTAGAGTCTTCCCTTTTCATCTACCGAACTACATGTGTCACCCTCACAGCATAATTTTGAGTAGTGCGTCTAGTTGAACTTTCACAGATTTATTTTTGATTTTTTGCTAAACTCATATATACTAATTGGAAAATACAGTTAAGTATGTGAAGTCACCGATTGGCATAACAAAGTTGACCAGCCAAACACTAAAGATTAAAGAATAAAATATAATAATAATCACACAGACAGACTTGAAAGATAATATGAAACAAGAAACCTAATCACAAACTTACATTTTTGTGTGTGTACTGTGTTTAATGATAAACTAAACAACCACGGTAAAGTTTTTGGAAAAAAATCGAACAGAATCTCACTGTTTGATGTGAAATTTTGATGAAATAAAAACTTCCGAAAAAAATTTCCTGCCAAAAGTATAAACCAAAGGGGGGACCACAGGAAAATTTTTCACAGATTTGAAAAACCGAGACCGGGTACAAACCGAGACTTTTCGACTACCGAGACCGAGACCGAGACCGAGACTGGGCTAGTCTCGGGTTTTGACCGAGACCAAGACCGAGACTTCCATCCCTAATTTGCTGCATTTTCACGAATATTGCTTTACAAGCCAGTGCATTTACACGTTAGAAATTTGAGTCGAAATTTCTCAGCCCACAGACGTGCTAGAAACTCAGCGATACCTGGAAACGCTTCGTCTAAGTGTGTAGATTTCAAAAATAGCAAAATCGTGCGAAAAAATTTACTATTACACAGGAAAACCAGGAAATCTGAATTTTCTGTAAAATTTTATCTGTTACAGATTTTTCAGATGTTTTTTACCCTTTCCATTCAGAGACATTTTACAGACTTTCAGAGGAATTTCAGACAAATTTCAGATAAATTCAGAGGAATTTCAGAGAATTTCACCCAGAATTCAGAAACTCTGAATTTTATCTGAAAAAAATGTTACAGGCTTTTCAGATAACTTTCAGATATTTTTTACACGAGTTTCAGAGAAAATTCACGTGTTTTTCACATCTGTAAACATCAGGTAAATTTTATCTGAAATTCGTGTAAAAAGTATCTGAAATTAATCTAAAAAACCAGTAACATTTTTTACAGATAAAATTCAGAGTCTCTGAATTCTGGGTGAAATTCTCTGAATTTTCCCTGAATTTCTCTGAAAATTATCTGAAATTCCTCTGAAAGTCTGTAAAATGTCTCTGAATGGAAAGGGTAAAAAACATCTGAAAAATCCGTAACCGAAAAAATTTCACAGAAAATTCAGATTCCTGGTTTTCCTGTACACAGGAAGAAAAAGGCGCATCCAAAAAGGGTGCAAAAAGAGTGAGAAAAATTTCTCACTCGATTCGGAGAGCAAAGTTGCACTCGTTTCGCACTCGTTTCTCACTCGTTTCACACTTTTTATCACTAAATTCTGACTTTTTCTCACTCTTTTCGTACGCATCCGAAACCAGTGAGAAATTTAGTCAGAAGCAAATTCTCACTTTTTTCGGACTCGATTCTCACTCTATTTGTACTCTTTTATCACTGTTTTCACACTGTTTTCTCACTCCCGCTGGACAGCGCTGAGCAAATTCCCATTCTTTTCTCACTCTTTTCACACTGTTTTCTCACTCTTTTGTCACTGTTTTCTCACTCCAGCTATACTGCGCTGAACAAATTCTCACTCATTTCTCACTCTTTTCACACTGTTTTCTCACTCTTTTCACACTGTTTTCTCACTCTTTTCACACTGTTTTCTTACTCTTTTATCACTGTTTTCTCACTCCAGCTATACTGCGCTGAACAAATTCTCACTCATTTCTCACTCTTTTCACACTGTTTTCTCACTCTTTTCACACTGTTTTCTCACTCTTTTCACACTGTTTTCTTACTCTTTTATCACTGTTTTCTCACTCCAGCTATACTGCGCTGAACAAATTCTCACTCATTTCTCACTCTTTTCACACTGTTTTCTCACTCTTTTCACACTGTTTTCTCACTCTTTTATCACTGTTTTCTCACTCTTTTCACACTGTTTTCTCACTCTTTTCACACTGTTTTCTCACTCTTTTCACACTGTTTTCTCACTCTTTTATCACTGTTTTCTCACTTCAGCTATACTGCGCTGAACAAATTCTCACTCATTTCTCACTCTTTTCACACTATTTTAGCACTATTTTCTCACTTTCTTCACCCTCCTGTCGTCCCTTTTAGGTTTTTGCTGTATTCTCACTAAATTTATGAATATATACCTTATGGATCTCATTTCTTGTGGTTTGCCGATTGCATTTTATTGTGTGTAAATGGGCGTATTGCTATCAATGTATATCGATGCTGTAGTATTTGAGAATACATACTGTACTCATATATTGGCGATATTATATACGCTAAATATTACATTTGCACGACCTTCTAAACTACTGTGTGGTGTGTATATATACCCGCGGAGCTGAGTTCCCCTTTTCTAGTGCACTAACTTAATCAAAGGTCTAGAAAATTATAAATAATCTGAAAAAATGAGCTATATATAAGACAATTAACAAACTTACCAAGATGCTAGAATACTGATCGCTGCAATACATTAACGTAAAATGCAGCTCTTGTTGAAAATAAAAAGTTTCTAAAGGAGCAACCACTTGTAAGTTGTAAACAATGCTGTGAAACACACGAAAATTCTGAATTGTTTCTCAATGGTTTCAGAAATGTAGAAAAGTTAGAAAAAAACTGCTAGAAAAGAGGGCTATGCTAAACCAGTGAAAAAACAGTGGGAAATAGGCAGTGGCGTAGCCAGGGGGGGGGGCCCGGGGGGCCAAAGCCCCCCCCTCAGCGGTTTTGGCCCCCCCTCAGCGATTTGGGCCCCCCCTCGGATAAAAAATTTGGGTCGCGTATCACCCCCCCCCCCCCCCCCGTAGACAAACTTCGAAAATTTTTCGGGCAAAAAGGCAATTTGGCCCCTCTCTCAACTCGATCCTGGCTACGCTACTGGAAATAGGTGTAAAGTGGAAACAGTGGAAAGAAAACAGTGCAAAACGAGGAAGAAAATTTCTCACTCATTTCGCACTGTTTTCGGACGTTGGAAAAAGTGAGAAATTTTCTCACTGGTTTCCGACGCAGACAAAAGTATTGAGAGAGTGAGAAAACAGTGTGAAAAGAGTGAGAAAATTTTCTCACTTTTTTCTCACTGTTTTCGGACGCTGGAAAAGAGTGAGAAATTTTCTCACTGGTTTATCACTGGTTTCCGACGTTGACAAAAGTATTGAGAGAGAGAGAAAACAGTGAGAAAAGAGTGAGATAATTTTCTCACTATTTTTTCACTGGTTTTAGACGTCGGAAAAGAGTTGAAAACCAGTGAGAATTGAGTGAGAATATGTTCGAACCGTTTTCTTACTAGTTTTTGGTATGAAAAAATAGTAGGAATAAAGAGTGAAAAGAGTGAGAAATTTTTCTCACTGGTTTCGCACGTGAGATTCCGGTGAGAAACACACTGAGCATCTGAAAAAGTTTAATGTTTCATATTTCGTCATGTAGCTCATAGACAATACGTTTTCACGGGAAACCAAAAAAATCTGTCGTAGGCCTAACCTTGCTATAAATGCTGGGACCGGTTTCATTTCGCTATCTGTTACCATTTTTTGGCGGGAAGCCAAAAACTTGCCGAGGAAAAAAACCCATGTGGGAGAAAAAACCCATGTGGGGGAAAAAAACCCACCCCATAAATCACCCGAAAAGTGTGTTAGCGGTAGTTTTTCAACGCTATGGCACGTATTAGGAGTAGTAGAGGCCCCTGATGCCAAAACTATGCGCACATCTGCTATGGGGCCTCAGGTAGACAAGGTTGAAAACTGCCCGATTTGAAAACCAAACACCTTAATTTCGCCTGAAAACGTTGAGTGAGAACAACTAAAAAATTGTTATTACGCTTCTAATACATGCAAAATCTGCCCTTTATGGCTATATACTTTTTACGCCATCGACCCTCCATGGAGAGTACCGTAAGTGGGTGTGACTGGTCGTGACGGGCATATTTTAACTTTATTCGGTTATTTGGCGTTTAAACAAAAGAAATTGACAGGTTATAATTAAAAACATACAAAAAACTGGCAATAGTACCAGATAATACTACTTTCCGCTCCAAAGGGACCTCAAAATGACAAAGTCCGACTATTAGGCCCGTATTCCAGAATTCGACCAAGAAAATGTCAGTATGCGCATTTGTGTTAACAATAAACGTCTTTTTGCACTACCATGAGTCTTTTGGAGTAGCTACTAGGCTTTTCGATATCACCAGACCATTTCCAAAAAGTGGGTTTTTTCCCCACATGGGTTTTTTTTACCCCGTTTAATTTCGGTCATGTCCCCTCGTACGAAAGAAGGAGGGACCTGCCACTGCTGTCATGAATAGAGGAAGGTTAGTCCTCTGTAAAAGGGTTTTTACATTTGAGCTCGCATCTCTTAGTGCTAAGAAATGAGACTCCAAAATTCACCTCCCTTGGAGCCATGTCGGGTCAAAAATGGGAGGTCAAAATTTTTGACTCATAAAAAGTACCGACGAGACCCCGTTTACTTGTACTTGTACTTGTTCACCGTCATCTTCGCCACGAAGATATAGGTGGCCCTCGGTTAGCTACTGCATCCATTGTAATCTGCGTCCATTGGGTTCGGTCCGCAGCCAGGGTCGTCACTGTTTCATTCCAGTTGAAATTTCCAAGGCTGTAGAGTGACATTGATCGCTTCAAATCGTCTTGAACACATCGTCTCCAGGTGCGGCACTGTCCACCTCGTCTCAGAGACCATTGTTCCGGAGCATCAGAGAAGAAACATCGTTTTGGGAGTCGGTTATTCTGCATCCTTGCAATGTGACCCAGCCACCGTAGCCTGTTTCTTCGCAGACGTTCCTCCATAGGCATTCGATTACCAGACCGCGCTCTCAGTTCCACAATTCGCACACGGTGGAGCAGTCTGAGGCCAAGGATACGGCGAAGGCAGTTGTTTTCAAATACTTGGAGTTTACAAATATCAGCCGCTCTTAAAGGGATTGTCTCCAAGCCATATAGTAGAACAGACATTACCAAACTGTCGAATATTCGCAGCTTGGTACGCACCGAGATATCTTGTCTACGCCACAGAGGTCTTGTCAGTTGGTTAAAAACACTGAAGGCCTTACCGATTCTACTGCCAATTTCAGCCGCTGGCAGGCCATCCACAGATACCTGGCTGCCCAAATACGCAAAGGAGTCCACCTTATCTATGGTGTCTTGTAGGATACACAGTCCTCGAGGGTGGTCAGCGGAGGAAATGTATTTGCATTTCTGGGCGTTGAGACAGAGCCCGATTGGTGCGCCTTTACGAATCACATTGTCGATTGAACGCTGCATGTCCTCTTCTCCCTCAGTCAATAAGGCAATGTCATCGGCATATTCCAGATCCGCCAACAGGTCGCTTTCGCTAATCTGTACTCCGTCTGTTGGTTCAACGCACTTCGACATGACCCAGTCAACCGCTCTCAAGAAAAGTAGAGGGGAGAGAACGTCTCCTTGCCGGACACCAGTGGTGACGTTAATAGGGTCACTTAGCTCTCCATATACTCTGGCTCGGGTGGTAGAGTCTTTGTACATGTTCCGGATTAAGTTGATATACATTGCAGGGACGCCACTAATCGCGAGAAGTTTCCACAGCGCATTTCGGTCTACACTGTCAAAAGCAGCTGAGAAGTCGAGAAAAGACGCTATGGTGGGCCGGTTATATCTATGCCGTCGCTCTAACACTTGGCGGAGGGCAAATATTTGGTCCACAGTCCCACGGCCCTTGCGAAAACCGGCCTGATTTTCTCGACTAGCAGAGTCTAGCTCAAACCTCAATCTTTCCAAAATCACGATCGACAGGATCTTTCCAGCCACAGGGAGTAGCGATATTCCTCGATAGCTTTTACATAGTCGTTTATCGCCTTTCTTAAAGACTGGGACTAAAATTGCTTCTTGCCATTTTTTTGGCGGCGTTTGACTACGCCAGATGACCCCAAACAGTTCGGTGAGTTTCGGTGCTATGACTGGGGAGGCTGCCTTGAATATTTCAGCTGAAAGGCCATCAGGACCTGCGGCCTTGCCACGTTTGAGAGCTCTGATTGCGCGCAGCACTTCCTCTTGAGTTGGCGGATGGATCGCAATCAGGTTATTCTCCTGTGAGTTACTGGCTTCCGTGTTGAGGATGACGTCTTCTGCAACTGGCGGTGGGCGGTTCAGAAGCTGGGAGTAGTAGTCAGTCCACCGCTTGATTCTTTCAGATTTATCGCGGATGGTTTGCCCGTTATCGTCGATGATACATTCGCTTACTATAGGTTTCCGACCAGTCATATCTTTCAACACAGCAAATAACTTCCTGGAGTTGCCTGTGGCCGCTGCACGTTCCATTACTTCGGCTCTGCTTCGCCACATATTCTCCCTGTCTGCCTTAAGGCTGACTCGCAGTTGTTTCGTTAGTTCCTTCCTCCGTGCAGGGTTTGCCGCCGTTCGTTTAAGACTAGCGAGATGGTTAGTTTCGTCGCTTAGGGCTAAATGACGGGGTCTCGGCCCACAGTAGCCAACCACCTCCACTGCTGTCGCCTTCAGTGCGTTTTCCAAACTTTCCCATGCTTCGTTAGACTCCTCCATAGGTTCTAAGACGCTGAAGCGGTTAGCAAGCCTGATGGTGAAATCGTTCTGTGTGGCATTGTTGTTCAGCAGGCCAACGTTTAGTCTTTTCTGGCGAGAATGACCGGTGTGACAGGCTTTCAGGCGCAGTCTAACACGCCCGAGCACCAGTTCATGATCACTGGGCAGACTCGTTCCACGATGAACACGGACGTCCTGAACAGACGATGCCCAGCGGTGGCGAATGAGCATGTAGTCTATCATCTTAGCCGTATTTCCAGCATTACTGTACCAGGTGAGTCGGTGTTTTGGCCTGTGTTGGAAAAATGTGTTCATTATCTTCAAACTGTTGTGCGCGGCCAGGCTGGCTAACCGTAGGCCGTTATCATTCATGATTCCGCTACCATGTCGTCCAATTATTTGTTCCCACCCTGTTCTGTCTGATCCCACTTCTGCATTGAGATCCCCGGCGACAATGAGCACGTCAGATTTTGGGCAGCGTTCGATGGTTAAATTCAAGAGGTGGTAAAAGTCATCCTTGTCAGAGGGACAGGATACCTCAGTTGGAGCGTAGCAGGCAATTAAGGACATGTTGCCATGTTGGCCACGGAAGCGAGCTACCATCAATCTGTTGTTGATTGGTTCAATAGAGATAAGCGCTTTTTCGACGTGCTGTGACACAATTATTGCGACGCCACCGATCCTGTTGGTGTCATGACCGCTATGGTGGATGGTATACCCATCATTGGTTCCATGTATCTTTATGGATCCAACACTAGTGATCCTTGCCTCGGTGACACAGGCCACGTCTACATCAAGCTGTTCTAGGTCTCGCACGATGAGATGTTGGCGCTCGGTAGATGAAATAGTATTCACATTCCACGTGGCGATTCGCAGTTCGGTCTGGGTTGTCAGTGCACAAGGAGAAGCCATAGAATTTATAAGCTGCCTTGTAAGAGCCTGATCGTCTTCAGTGAATCCCTCAAAGTTGCTATCAGTAGAAAGGTTTAAAATATCCATACGACATGACTCTCAGGGAGACTACGGGACCACCAAGCGGAGCCCTGGAACGCCTTGGCTACCCAGATATATTGGGTCCGCTTGCGACTGGACTCTCCCCGCCAGCCATTCATCCTGTGGGCACGGACTGACCTTAGGATTGGGGAACACATGGCCAGTAGCTAACCAAAGGATACTCGGCTAAGGTAATCTGCACGTCGCAACGGCGCAGATAAAGGTCTCCAGCCAGCCCATTACAGTGGATACCACCAGGCCTGACCGGTGTGGACAGAGAGGAGGCGGCGGCTCCCACACAGACCCTTTCTCTGCTCATCCATCAGTGGCCGTGGGCCTCTATGTTGAGGAACGCCCAAGGACGGATTTGACTTTTTATCGTGGTTTCTCACCCACTAGTCCCCGGACCGGTTATAGCGCCGGTTATCCGCTTGTGCACCCACACCAACGAAACTGACTGGCATTTTGTAGAAGCACGGCTCGGGACTAAACCGTACCCCACCAGTCACCCTTGGTGTTGGTGTTGCGCCCGCCTACTTCGCCAGAGACACGTCTCTGCCCACGTTGCACCACGTGAAGGTATCGGTCGGACGACTTGGCTGATGGGGCACTCGACTTATCCGAAATTCCGTTGTCCCAGCTAATAGCATGGGGTTCACTGACAAACATCAGAGTCCCTCGAGCAATTTGATACAACACAACAAGAGTAGTGTTGTCCCCATACAGCCTAACGCAACGCAACGTTTGTATACCGCTTATATACGTTTGCATACAGGGACTGTACTATACGCTGGCAAATTTTTAGACCTGTACCATATACCCAAGTTCCGGAACCGGGGTGGGTTTTGTTCGCCCCAAAAATGGGGTGGGTTTTTTTCCCCGCCTGCTATACAAGAGTACATTATGCTCCATATCAAGGGCGTACCCAGGGGGAAGAATTCCCCCCGAAATTTTTTCCCACTGATTTTTTACACAAGGGTCCCCCCTTTGGTTTTTGGCCGCAAAAATTTTCTGATACGTCTCCAATTGAGCAAATTTGGTCTAAAAATAAAAAATTACCCCAAATTTTTTTCTGGGGGGTGCGGCCCCCAGACCCCAGCGACTTTGTGGCTTACTATTCTTTGTTATTATTTTTCATCAAAGTGCATTGTGCTGCGATTTCATGTCTACACGTGTATATTATGCTACATTTACATGTGTATATAATGCACTGTCTGATGTAACGTTCCCATCCGTTGTTTTAAATTTTGTCGGAAAAAATGTCTGATACGTCTCCAGTTGACCGAAGACTTCCGCCGCCAGACCCCCGCAACTGTGTGCTTTGCCTTGATAGAAGTTGCAGATTTTAGAGGGTATCCCGGGGTCAAAAACAGTAAAGGTGTCTAGCCGCCCCCAGACTCCCGCAACTATGTATGCATTTGTATTCTACTGTATTTGTAATGGTAGAGGCGGCGTCGCCCCCCCACCCCCCGGAAAAAATTCCTGGATCCGCCTCTGATATATTTGAAAACATATGATAAAAATATGAAGAAATCTGCACATATTCTGAAAATGTGCGTATTAAATATATATGTACATACATATTTAATATATAACGGGATCATGAATCTTGTTGAATCCAAAGGATGCAATCCCTATCGTCTTCAACACCAGTACGATTTTGCATCATCTTTACCGTTGATGTAAGCTGCAAAAAAAACTTCAATGATACCAAAATTATATAATGACAGAATCACAGAAAAATGACGAAAAAATACAGAACGCTGAAAAGAAAATGTTTCAAAAAATAGTAAAAAGTTAAAATGCAATTATGTACAGAGTCAAGACACAATTTCTATGTCTATATGTGTTTTTGCCAAATTTTAAGCAAAACAATGAGATTACAAAAAACAAAAAAGTTACAAAAAGAATACAAGACGTTGAAAAGCATGCCATATTTTTCGAAAAATCGAAAAAAATAAAAAATACAGCAATTTCAAAGTCAGGATGCTTTTTATGTCTTGAAATGCATTTTTGCCAATTTTGAAGCAAAAAAAATGAAATTTCTAAAAATTACAAAAAAGTTACAAAAATATTACAAAAAAATGACAAAAAAGTCACAAAAAAATTACAAAAAAATGACAAAAAGGTTACAAAAAAATTACAAAACGTTGAAAACCAAATATTTTAAAAAATCGAAAAAAAATTAAAAATACAGCTATTTTAAGGTCAGGATGCCTTTTTTATGTCTTGAAATGTGTTTTTGCCAACTTTGAAGCAAAAAAATAAAATTTTTAAAAATTACAAAAAAATTACAAAAAAATTACAAAAAAATGACAAAAAAATTACAAAAAAGTTACAAAAAAATTACAAAAAAGTTACAAAAAAATTACAAAACCCGTTTTGTAATATTTTTGTAACTTTTTTGTAATCAGATTTTTTCCTGTGTCTAGTTCTCCGGCCAAGGCTGAGCGCAAGGCAAAATTAGTTCAAAGTTGAAATTTCCTGCCTGTGTACTATGTAATGATTTTAGAAGAATGAAAAACACTAGCAGCTGTGTTTTACTTGAACATACATAAACATTTTCGGTGTTTTATTGAGTGTAGTATAATTTTTTTGTAAAATCAGTAGTTTCTGTATGATGTTGAAATTAAGTGTGTGTGACTACAAACGCAAAGTTTCGGCTTGCGATTGGCTAAACGAAAAAAGTTACAAATTTGGCACATGAATGCAAGTTATTGTCTTCGAGCGGTCGCAAAAATTGATTGTTAGCAAAACAATAGTGTTCAAGAAAGTAGTTAGATTTACGTTTTTCGAAAATAGAGATTTTGGTGTTATTCTACATATATATCAATCATATTCATAAAATATGACGTTTTGCGACCAGGGCCCGATTTATCGAAGCAAAATGTTCGTCGTTGAAAATTTTGGATCGAAACATTTTCAACGACGAACATAACACGTAATTATTATAGGACAAATGTTCGTCGTTGAAAAACAAATGTTCGTCGTTGAAAAAGCAAATGTTCGTCGTTGAAAATGCTCGTCGTTGAAAAAACAAATGTTCGTCGTTGAAAAACAAATGTTCGTCGTTGAAAAACAAATGTTCGTGGTTGAAAAAGCAAATGTTCGTCGTTGAAAATGCTCGTCGTTGAAAAAACAAATGTTCGTCGTTGAAAAACAAATGTTCGTCGTTGAAAAACAAATGTTCGTCGTTGAAAAACAAATGTTCGTCGTTGAAAAACAAATGTTCGTCGTTGAAAAATTTTCAACGGCGAACATTTCAACGGATGTCTTGAGCTCCGTTGAAATGTTCGTCGTTGAAAATTTTTTCAACGACGAGCTTTTGTTTTTTAGAACATAATAATGTTCTAAAAAACCGAAGCTCGTCGTTGAAAAATTTTTCAACGACGAACAATTCAACGATGAACTTTCAACGACGAACATTTGTTTTTCAACGACGAACATTTGTTTTTCAATGACGAACATTTGCTTTTTCAACGACGAACATTTTCAACGACGAACATTTGATGTTTCGATAAATCGGGCCCAGGTTGCAAGCAGGTTTTCATTTGATGCCGTATTTTTGCCTAAATCCAATTTTGCGCAAAATATTTCATGTAAAGTGTAATTTTTGGACAAAGTTAGATTTTCAGCTAAAGCTTACATCTTACAAACTTCAAAGCTAGCCTATTCGAAAAAACGTTCAATTTGACCCTCAGGCGCGGATCCAGGAATTCTCAAAGGGGGGGGCCCCACCTTGGGTGTCGACGGGGGGGGGGGGGGTAGCGAGCGTGAAAAATTTTTTGCGAGGCGTTTTTTAGTAGTGTCGATTGTTATGTTTTATGTGTTAGTAGCGTATCCACGACTTCGCGAAGAAGGGGCTGTACTGATGGTCGACGACCGGGGGAAGCGGGGGGGGGGGGGGGGGAAACGCGCACACAATGTAGCAAACTAACAGGGCGCGCCAGTCTGCAGGGGTTTAGCTTTGTAGAATTTAGACAGTGAATTTGCACTGAAAAAGTTGTCAGCAACACGTCCTAAAGTCATAGCAATTGCAGGGGTCTGGGGGCGGCAGCCCCCAGAAGCTGGAGCTTTTTTGGAATTTTAAAATAAAATTTGCATTGACAAAGCAATTCTAAGCAATACTTATTGTAAAAAATCAAAGTGGTTGCAGGGGTCTGGGGGCGGCAGCCCCCAGAAGCTGGAGCTTTTTTGGAATTTTGAAATAAAATTTCCATTCAAGAAGCAATTCTAAGCGACACTTTTGTAAAAGTCAGAGTGGACGAGTGGTTGCTTGCAGGGGCTTGCAGGGGCATGGGGGCGGCTGCCCCCAGCCCCAGAGGTTGGACCTTTTTTGGAGTTTTGAAATAACATTTCCAATGAAACAGCATTTCTAAGCAACAGTTGTTGTAAAATCATTGTTGCAAAATCATTAAAAATGTCATTTTTGCTGCGATAAGACATCTAAAAGGATACATTAAACAGTGTCTTAAGCAAATAAATAGTGTACAATGCACCCATATACACATAAACAGGCTTTAATAGAACACAAAGGCAAAAAATATGGAGCACAGGATTGCAGGGGTCTGGGGGCGGCAGCCCCCAGAAAAAAAATTGGGGAAATTTTTGATTTTTAGGCCAAATTCGGTCAATTGGAGAGGTATCGGAAATTTTTTTCTATAGGCCCTCTTTGGCAAAGGGGGGGGCCCCAGAGCCAAAGGGGGGGGGCCCGGGGCCCGTGGCCCCCCCCCTGGATCCGCCACTGTTGACCCTCCTCTGGGATTATGAGATATTGAGATATATATTTATATAGGCAGACTCCGGATACCGGATCATTAATCGAAATAATGTCGTTTTTCCGACTTTACCCCTAAGGGTTTTAAAACCAATAATTTAACTTCAGATTTTTATTAAAAGGAGCAACAGCTATTTTGAGGACTGGAGATCAGATTCGGGGCATGGCTGACGATGAGGGTTTCATATTTTTATTAAAAGATGGGGTAGGAACCAGGAAGCGAATTAGAAACAAAAATAATTCCCCCTCCCGCTTCAGTCTGACCTGAACTGGGCTTTATATACAGTTGCAGAACCCTCATGTTCATGTACGGTAAAATCTAACTAGAACAAAATGTACTGTGGGTATGCAATATGCATGTACCCATGATGCGCTTGTTGCGATTGTTGATTTTTGTCATTAATAAAGTAGAATTAAAAAATAGAAAAAAGATAGATAGGGCCTCCATATTGTTATACAGTACTGTGCAAAAAAAAAGTTCCCTGTTCGTCGGCGTACGACGAGCTTCGTCGTTCGCGAAAAGTGACGAACGGTGGCCGGAAAGTGACGAAAAAAATTTCAAATTTTCACTTTTTTACATTGGAAATGTGTTTTGGAGCATTTTTGGAAAAATTTTTTGTTCGTCACTTTCCGGCCACCGTTCGTCACTTTTCGCAAACGACGAAGCTCGTCGTACGCCGACGAACAGGGAACTTTTTTTGCACAGTACTGTAGGCAGGAAATTTCAACTTTAAACTAAATTTGCCTTGCGCTCAGCCTTGGCCGGAGAACTAGACTTTGAAACTTTTCTGTTAACAAGCGAAAAACCGGCTGTACTAAAACGACTCTAACTTCCTTAATAGTAAATTTTTTCGCGAGATTTTGCTATTTTTGAAATCTAAACACTTGACAAAGTTTTTCCAGGTATTGCGGAGTTTCTAGCACGTCTGTGGGCTGAGAAATTGAAGGTTTAAGTTCAGGCAAAATTTCAATTTTGACTGTCAAATTTCTACAGTACTGTGCAAAAAAAAGTTCCCTGTTCGTCGGCGTACGACGAGCTTCGCCGTTCGCGAAAAGTGACGAACGGTGGCCGGAAAGTGACGAACGGAGGCCGGAAAGTGACGAACAAAAAATTTTTCCAAAAATGCTCCAAAACACATTTTCAATATAAAAAAGTGAAAATTTGAAGATTTTTTGTTCGTCACTTTCCGGCCACCGTTCGTCACTTTTCGCGAACGACGAAGCTCGTCGTACGCCGACGAACAGTGAATTTTTTTGCACAGTACTGTAGCTACGGCTGCTTTACAGCGACTATAATGCAGGGGATTCTGCTAGCTGCAAGTTGTGTTGTGCTGTGTTGTTTCAGCTGTGATAACCTGATCTCCAAACTACATGGTGAGATGTAGCCTTCGATTTTTGTCAAGGCTACCTTTACTGAAATTGCTTTGTAAAGTTTTTGCGTTCTCGGGTGCCTTTGTCTCCGTCATTTTTCTGTATCTTCAATTTCCTGCCTTAAACATTGATGACTTCACTGCGGATTTGCGAAACCAGTCGACTTTGTTCGAAAACTTCCATTCGGCTAAAGAATCTAGGTACAGTATAATTTTTAGCGTACTAGATTTTAATTTAATTTTTTTCGCATAGTTATTATGTTATTATTACTATTAATTTATTATTTCTAATAAATTAAACAATATTTATATACCCCTAGTTTCGTAGTGACTGATCAGTATTTTCTTACGTACGTGAATATGTATGTATAACATATATGCAGATGTGAAAAAACTTTCGTCGACATGTATCGTTTAAAAATTTGTAGAAATTTATTTAAAATGGCATATTGGACTAACCAGCCTAAGCTTAAACGAAATTATGACATTTGGACGGGGCGTTAACCTTTTGACTTCTTTTAACTAGTTTGCTCTGACTAACCGTATTTCCTAGCGTCGCGTCGTACTAATATACGTCCAGTCATTTGAACGTGAGGTTAAACATAAGAATGAGCCTGAACCCCAATAACCCATAACGAAATTGTTCTTAATTTTTCAGAGATTTGCCGCAGTTGGGTATTGTAGCCTGTGGCGATCGCTTGGAGCAAGTTTTAACCGTCATCAAATCCGCCCTGATTTTCTCCAAAATCCCCTTTCATATTCACATTTTCGCCGAAGATTCGTTGCACACACCTGCAGCTGCTCAAGTATGCAAGTTTTTGATTAAGCTTTTCCGGGTCCGGGTGCCCTATATATTCCAGAAACCCGACTCACACAGTTTTTATTATTGATTCGTCATTAAATAAGTGTAATATAAGTATTCTGATTCTTTTTATTTCTGTTTGTATGTATATATGTGGTTTGTGGTGTGTCTCAAATTCCCATAATTAATTTTTCAGTTAAAAGAATTGGCTGCAGCCAAGCAATTCTACTATAGTCTGTATCAGCTGCAATTTCCAGACGATGGACAAGAGTCTGTTTGGCGATCTTTATTCAAGCCCTGCGCCTGCCAGCGACTATTCTTACCAGTTAGTGGGTTTAAGTAACTCACTCCGTGTTGTTAATGAAGTGTTATTAGTATTTGATTGATGCCATATATCATTAATTCGCGGTGAAATTGCCATGCTCACACAGTTTTAAATCTTAATAGCTTTCGTTCTAGTAACACAGCTAGGTGTTATCACATTAACTTTCTTTATAGTCTCAATAGCTTTCGTTCTGGTCACACAGCTAGGTTTTATTACATTAGCTTTCTTTATTATATAGTCTCAATAGCTTTCGTTGTGGTAACACAGCTAGGTGTTGTTGGTATATAGGCCATCCTCCGTGACGTCTCCCGACTGGTCTATGTGGACACGGACGTGTTGTTTGTGCGCCCGGTGGAGTCCCTTTGGGCAGTGTTCCGGTCGGCGGCCTTCAATGGAAGCCATATTGCGGCCATGGCTGCTGAAACGGAGGACGATTCTACCAACTGGTACATTCGCTTCGCCCGCCATCCCTTCGTCAAACCCAGGGGTCAGTCAGTGGTGTATAGTTGTAAAAATAATGTTTTATATATTGTATATATGAATTACCCGTTTATGGCAATAGACAAAGGTAACCCATTCCTTAGTAATAAGGGGAGGTAAGTAACCACACATGTGCAGCCAAGGAAATCTGGCGGGGGGGGGGAACCGTCGATCGGGGGGCCCCAGGGGGGGGGGGGGGGTGCGGAGCAACTTTTCCGGCAGTTTTGCTCGTGACACCAATTTTTGCTTCATCAGCTATCAATTTTACTCATGGGTCATCGATTTTTGCTTCGTGAGCTACCTTCAAAACATTTGGGGGGGGGGGAAGCGAGGTCGGGTTGGGGGGGAGCAATCCCCCTCGCGGTCATGTATGTAAGTAACCCCTGGACGTAACGCTCAGGTTAATTAAGCACGGGGTGAGGTGAGGGAGGACAGCTTCTCAGACAAATGCCCTTCACTGAGCCCAGTCACGGCATGTTATCCGTGGTAGTCATTTGCCGACCCCGTGGGGATTGACTGCTGGATTGGCAGGAGCACATGTGAGCTTAGTCTCTTGCTGAAGGAGTTTTTGTCAGCCTGCCTGATGGGTGGGATTCGAACTGCCAACCTTTGGATTGGTTGTCCGACGGCCTAACTACTCGGCTACGAGGCCACATCTACCGTGCTTTTTGTCCAGTGGTAATAAATTGACCGTATTTGTAGGCGTGAATTCGGGCGTAATGTTGATGGACCTGGCCCGGATGCGCGAATTCAACTGGACGGATCGCATGCTGCCGTTGCTGCTGGCTTACAAGCCGTTCCTCACCTGGGGAGACCAGGATATCATCAATATTGTCTTCAGCAATCATTCTGGTATGTATGTTTTTTTATTATGATGTGCCATGTTGTATATTTTTTGATTTTATATAGCTTCCAGCCAGGGTAATGCTGCAGAACCCGAGAAGGGGTGCCGAGACGGGGGTTCTTTCAGCGGGCTAGAGTTAGTAAGTGAAGTAGTAAGTTAGCTTTGTTTGGAGGTTTTGCTTTCAGTTTTCCTCAGCTGCTTCGGTGTATAATTCTGGGCTCCACCTGATCTCACCCATAATAATACCTTAACTTTTCGCTTCCGGTGTCTCGCTGCCCAATTTTAAAGAATGTGCGTCGAAGGCTTCCGTCCTGTTATGTGCATCTACGAGGGTAGACAAGCATATGTAATTTGGTTGGGAGTCGGGGGTGGGTGGCAAGACCCCCGATTTGACGTCAATAAACGCTGTCTTATAGTTGTTTAAGCACAACTGTATGCTATTCTGGAGTTATTGACCAAGTAAATTTTAATCAAATCTTGATTTAAATAAAGACCGTTTTTAATCGCTATTGATTGCAGATAAACTGCTACAGATTGGATGCGAGTGGAACTATCGTCCGGATCATTGCATGTATATGTCTGTCTGCAAGCGGGCTGAGCGCAATGGGGCCAATGTGGTTCATGGCAGTCGGGGCTCTTTTCACAAGGACAAACAGTTGACCTTTGCGACGCTTTATAACACTATTACTGAGGTGGGTCTTTAACTAATCTAATATCAGTTTAAAAACAATACTGCGATACTGGAACTATCACTTCGAGTGAAGTAAAGGTGAACTGCAGTTGTGGTAAAGCAATACTAAAGGGGCGCAGAGTGTTGTTTTTCTGCCTTGGTAGTCCATGTCCTATGATAATTTTCTGCCTGCACAATTTTATTGCTATAAGTATTTTTTAGTATATGCGTGATTATCTGGTTCTGCTTCTCGTATAGTTAGAAATTTTTTGTCGTTGGTTTTTTGGGTTTCGGGTGAGTCAATTCAAATATTGATGGATATTATAATACATCAAAAACCTTGACTGTAAAACGCCTGCTATTTGTTCACAATAGTCCGCTCAGCCGTAGCAGATTGAATTGCACTCGTTTACAAACGATCAACCTGATTGTAAATAAATAATAGTGAATATCAGCCAATGTGTTTTTTTCAGTACAAACTGGGCAGTGATATTCGATCTCAACTTTTGATTCCCCTGGAAATGCGAATGCGAAAATTGGCCGGCGCCAGCAATTGTGCCAAAGTTTGGCCTGTTTTCACCAGAGCCATTCAAGCTGCAGCTCCACTGAAGCCCTAAATTTAAGCTGGGGATTAAGCGGATTAGATTTTTACGTAGTTGGTTTATGCTTCTGGCATATTAGCATGTATTTATTGGGTTGCCGACCAGTTGCGAAGCAAAGGCAACCCTTTTGTATCTGAAATGTCTGTTATTCCCCCTTGAGTACTTGCACCCCCCAACTTATGGACTTGATGCACCCTGCCCAGGGGGTCCCCAGGGGTCAAATATTCGAAATTGGGATTTTGACGTCGATAGGGGTAATTTGGGCCCCGGAACACGAATCCGAGGTCCATTTTTGTCTAGGACCCCTCTGGACCCTTCCATGACCCCCCTAGGGCACCCTGCCCAGAGGGTCCCCAGGGCTCAAGTTTTCGAAATTGGGATTTTGACGTCCCTAGGGGTAATTTGGGCCCCGGAACACGAATCCGAGGTCCATTTTCGTCTAGAACCCCGCTAGACCCTTCCATGGCCCCCCCTAGGGTACCATGCCCCAGGGGACCAAAGGGGTCAAATTTTCGAAATTGAGATTTTGATGTTTCTAGGGGTAATTTGAGCTCCTGAACGCGAACAGAGAGTCATCTACCTAGAATAGAGGGTCCTTTGCTTAGAATAAAGGGTCCTCTACCCACTGTCGGCAACCCGTTGTAGCCACCCGACTAGTATATATTATATTTGGTTGTCATTTCTGTTGTTTGGCAGAATTGTAGCTCAGCTGTACGTGTACATTTTTTCAGTTTTATAGAATGCTACTTGTTGTTGTTTCTTGGCAAGTCAAACAACAAACATTACTATTTTTAGATTTTTTCACAGTTTTGCATTGTTTTAACACGTAACAACAGTTGTTAAGCATGTCAATTATTACGAAAGATCATTCCGGCTGTATCCTATATCCTATGATAGCAATTTAGACCTATGCAATTTTTTTGTATATGTTGTTGTTGTTGTTACTGTATCATCTTTGTGTTTGCCCATCAATCTTTTTCTGTTTTATGTAAATATTTGTGATAATAATATAACACTATATATATTAGACATTTGTAACGGGGTCAAAATTTTGGACGGCCTCTCCGACAAAAGTTTGGGGACTCTCCACCCCCTGATCGACCAAAAATACCCTAAATTTTGCGAAATTTTGTAAAGTTTTTCCCGAAAAGTGCCCTTATTACTAAATTTTGCCCGAATTTTGGGGACACTCTGCCCCGGCCCCTCGATTTGAAGGGGACCCCCCCCCTCATACAAGTATGACTTTAGATACTTAGTTGAGACTCAACAGATGTGTAAATTAGCAACTTGGGTCTTTTTAATGGGACAAGACCGGTATTCACACAACACTGTTAAATATTTTGATTCAATAACTGTAAATTGAGATTTCAAGTCAATATATAAATTAAATAATAAGTTTTATAAACCTCGGTTTTCAACTTCAACTAAATTTCATGCTATAACTGCGCTAATCTTCGTTGGAGCTACGGACTTTATACACATCAGCTTTTTATGTGAATGTGTCATATTCACCTGAGCTCATTCATTCTATGACGCTTTTGTCTATTATTTCGTGTTAGGTGAAAGTCCTGTAACTTGATTGCATGCAGTGCATGAATTATTTACTGCTTTCTTTAGTGTATTTTAGTAGACTTAGCTACCAGCTACTATGGTATGTGGCTGTTGTAGGTATGAAGCTGTACGTATATGCGTTCTGTGTACTAACCAGAAGTTTGGTGGTGAGAAATTTAGCAATGTTTGGAATTGAAAAAATAATGTACGTCTGTTATTGAATCTGCCGTTATTTGTAAGCTAATCATTAATGAGATGCAATAGTTTTGGCAGCTAAGAGCTAAAATTGGAATTCGTTTAAGACTCGACATGGGAACTACCTCTCATCACCACTTGGTTTCTCCTTTATGCATTTTATTGTGTAACCCATATGTAACGCGGTCAAAATTTTTTTGGGGTGGGGCCTCCCCGGCCAAATTTTGGAGACCCTCGCGGCCTTCCTCCCTGATCGACCAAAAATACCCTACATTTTGCAAAAGTCTTCCAGAAAAGTGCCATTTTTAGTAAATTTTGTCTAGATTTTTTTACTTTCCCCCCGGCCTCTCGATTTTGGGCGGTGGTCCTTCCTCATAGATGTATGGTTTAAATGGTTGTAGTTGTTGTGCTATATACCTTTTGAATGTAATTGTTTTACTTAAAGGCCGGTACATGCTTGTCCATAAGCTAAAAACTTTCGTTAATTTT
>JASANF010005861.1:0-17260 GCA_030248245.1 Trissonchulus sp. WLG1_4
CCGGAAATTTTCCGGAAAAACCCCGGAAATTATCCGGAAAAAACCCGGAAATTTTCCGGAAAAAACCCGGAAATTATCCGGAAAAAATCCGGAAATTTTCCGGAAAAAACCCGGAAATTATCCGGAAAAAACCCGGAAATTTTCCGGAAAAAACCCAGAAATTTTCCGGAAAAGTTAATTTCCGGATTTTCTCGGTTCGGAAAAAACCCGGAAATTTTCCGGAAAAAAACCGGAAATTTTTTAATTTCCGGAAAATTTCCGGGAAATTTCCGGAAAATTTCCGGAAAAAGTTTTCCTGTGGAGGTTTTTGGCCGCCATGGGAAGAAAGGGCATGCAATTTAGGATATATTAGTGACATTTTCCGACCAATTCGATCCATTTTGCTCGTTTAATCGCCAAAAATAAAAAATGCACTTTGTTGTCCAAATTCGTTTTTTTTACATTTTTGAGTAGAGCATCTTAATCGAAGTAATTTTTCTTCAAGAACTTCTATTTGAAAATTTATATTTTTCACGATATGCCCCCTGAAACATGTAGAGCTGATTTTGCATTTTTCAGGAATCCACTTGCTGAAAACATTTTTTACAAATGTATAGTTCGAGAAAAATATATATTATTATTAAGAAATAGTAATTTAAATAAATCTACAATCGGATTTATAAATACCAAATGGATATGCCGATAAATAACGAATTCCGGATCCACATCAAGCAGGGAGCGCACTCCAAGCCAAAGCCAAAACAAAAGCCGTTAAGCACAAAAGTTGCTAAACGCTAAGTTTAGTATAACACTAAATTTTAAGCGTTTATTTTGTGAATAACAGTTTAGTACAAATTAAGCGCTAAAGGCCGATTCACACGCTGCGATTTTACTGCGATTTTGCCGCAGCGTTTTTGCCGCTGCGGCAAAACGCAGCTTGCCGCAAGCAAAACGCAATGTCTGAACCGACGCAGCGTTTTTAGTGCGGAATGCCTGCGTCTTGAATTTGCCGCAGCGTTTTAAACGCCAGACTGCAATTCGACCTGCGATTTCATTGCGTTTTGATGCTACGTTTGTGTCGGTTTAAACAATTTTTGCTTAGCACTTTGTCATTTTTTTGAAACAGTGAAGACGCAGCAAAGTGACCTGCGAGACGCACTAAGGCCGCAAAGCTTGTTCAGACAGTGCGTTTCGCTTGCGACACACTGCGTCTTGCGTTTTGCGTCAAAATCGCAGCGGCAAAAACGCACCGTGTGAATCGGCCTTAACACTTAGCAAACGCTTAGCGTTAGTATGTGAATAACTCTTGGGCCCGTATTCACATACTAACACTAACGCTTAAAGTTAGTGTTTACACTAAGTGTTAGCGCTTATAAGCGCTAAGTGTTATTCACATACTTAGTGTTTATTTAAGCGCTTAGCAAACACTAACGCTTAACTTAGCGTATCAATTTTGTATTCACATACTTAAAATTTAGTGTTTGGCTTAGAAGTAAGCGCTTAAGTTTAGGGACCTCGGGAGCTCCCTAAGCGCTAAGCGCTTAGTTAGGGGATGGTGTGGGGAAGGGATAGGGAGAGTGGGGGAGTTTTTTGGCCGCCATGGGAAGAAAGGGCATGCAATTTAGGATATATTAGTGACATTTTCCGACCAATTCGATCCATTTTGCTCGTTTAATCGCCAAAAATAAAAAATGCACTTTGTTGTCCAAATTCGTTTTTTACATTTTTGAGTAGAGCATCTTAATCGAAGTAATTTTTCTTCA
Source organism: Trissonchulus sp. WLG1_4 (assembly GCA_030248245.1). Taxonomy (NCBI): domain Eukaryota; kingdom Metazoa; phylum Nematoda; class Enoplea; order Enoplida; family Ironidae; genus Trissonchulus; species Trissonchulus sp. WLG1_4. The sequence goes on from JASANF010005861.1 coordinate 1,743, forward strand.
AGAACTTCTATTTGAAAATTTATATTTTTCACGATATGCCCCCTGAAACATGTAGAGCTGATTTTGCATTTTTCAGGAATCCACCTGCTGAAAACATTTTTTACAAATGTATAGTTCGAAAAAAATATATATTATTAATAAGAAATAGTAATTTAAATAAATCTACAATCGGATTTATAAATACCAAATGGATATGCCGATAAATAACGAATTCCGGATCCACATCAAGCAGGGAGCGCACTCCAAGCCAAAGCCAAAATTAAGCACAAAAGTTGCTAAACGCTAAGTTTAGTATAACACTAATTTTTAAGCGTTTATTTTGTGAATAACAGTTTAGTACAAATTAAGCGCTAACACTTAGCAAACGCTTAGCGTTAGTATGTGAATAACTCTTAGTATGTGAATTCGGGCCTTAGTATGTGAATTCGGGCCTTAACCAATCACCATTTGTGAGCCAGACATCACACAATAGAGACATAAAAGTTCAAAAAAATCAAGCCAGATATCAGATTGGCCAGCTTGTGAACTACATGTAATGTTTTTTTTGTTTTTTTTGCCACAAATAAGAAAAATGAAAAATAAAGGTTCGTTTTCCTTTTGATTTCAAAATAAGTGTCTAAATTTTTGAGAATATATCATTATTGCTGTGAGTACTTCACAGGTTACGCACAGTTTCACAGTTCCAACAGCCATTACTCCACAACCACCCTAGCAATTTGCACTAAATTTTGTGTGCATAAACTAGAGTATATGTGCTTTTACTTTGTGTAAAGAATCTAAACAAAAAGTTTTTTAATTGTGACGAAATTATCGAATGTGAATAGGTTTGCAAAACGTCATTTTTCCGACTTTGCGACTTCACTCCTATGTGTATGCTGCATCAATTTTTCTAAAACTTGGCAAAAAAATTTGCCTTGTAACATATTTTTAGAATATATAAAGAACACCTATCTTTAAGTGAAAAAGTTTTATAGTCGGGCAAAATCGACTGCTTTCGCGACACTACCCCCTTAATGAAAGCTTCGGATGTCTTAATTTTATCCGAAAAATTTGTAAATTATTCAACAAGTAATTCAGATAAAATTCGGGTGAAAATTAGACATTTTTAATGTGTCTTACTTTTGCATTAATTTAATATAAAAACGTTAAGACAAATTTCGGATGAAATTAAGGTGCCCAAAGGCCAAAATTGATTGGCTGGGAGCATTGACTGATGAACCAATCAACAGTGACATCTTAAGTATGTCTAAAATTTGTCCGAATTTAATCCAAAAAGTTTTAGACTGTATTTAGAACTTATTCAAATAAAATTAAGACACCCGAACCTTTCATTAAAATGTCCAAAAACCCTCCGAATACCCTATAAAGATGTCCGAAAACCCTCCAAATACCATCCGAAGTCTTAGATGGTGATTTATAGGGAATTCGGATCGCTGGTTTTCCTGTGTAAGCCCTAAGCCTAAGCCTAAGCCCAAGCCTAAATTAAGGCCAAGTTTGAATTTGGTCAAAAATTGGACGTTTCTGGCGAATTTGACCAATTTTTCGGCAGGAACCCGGTCAAAGAGTTTGTTTTGATACTAAAAAAATGCAAACAATAATCTGACATTTAGACACGATTAGAACGGAAAAAACCAAGGGCTTCGGAAAAAATTGCGAAAACGTCCCTCACTGAGGGTTCAGATTTCGGGGGGTCGTATCTCAAAAAATCCAAAAAATGAATTAGGGGTTCTTGAAGCAAAAATGCTTCCCCTAAGGTGCTCTACTCAAGAAAATAGGTCCACTATGTTCCCCCACAACTGCATTTAAGGTGGCGCTACTGAAATGTGACTTTGCGAAAAACGGCAGTCTGGGGCCAATTTTAGATGCACAATAGCAAGCTGGTGTAAAAGTATGCCTAAACACAAAAACTGAAGTTGATTGAGGCAAAGTAGCATTCGCTGCAGACCAAACTTGAGTGGAATTTCGACTTGCGATTTCTCTTCAGAACTAACTAGCTGTTGCACAACCAATAGCTCATTTTGCTCGCCTTAACGTAATCAAGCGGTCGCAAAATGTCATTTTTACGCGGCCCCCTCTGGGGCCGCGTATATACTATATTCAGATTTTTGAACTCCTGTGTAATTTCTGGTAGGTCGATTTTCCTACGTTAAATTACACTGGTTAGGTAGGTAGGTCGCTCTCACTGTGCAAATGCGATTTCGCAAGATAGAAAGCTTTGCGAAATCAAAACAGTGAGCCCGTGGTGATTCGAACCACCGCCGTTCTGATTTGTATCAGATGCTCAGTAGATACAAGACGATCTACTATCTGAGCCAACCGGGCTTAAAATGATTTATTTCAAAAGTCTTGTTATTACAGAACTCCAAAATGAATTACGTAAAGCTTTTGTACTTATTTTTTTATCATAACTCTATAATAACAATATTTATTGCAAAATACAATTAAATATTGTTGTAAAGTAACTAATATTAGATCATGTCATGCCTAATTTCTAACTACCAACAGAGCGGCTCGTTAGTCTAGTGGATTTATTCTCGCTCAGGGTGCGATAGAGCCCGGGTTCGATCCCCGAAAGAGCCCGATTTTTATTTTTTCCATAATCACTCTTACCTCTGCTTGAAGTAGTATTAAAGTTTAATTGTAAAAAAAATAAATTACTAAAATAGTTCTACTCACAACCCAGCTGTCAATCTCTTAACGACGGTAAAATAAAGTTCCTTTTGTTAAAAAATAGGGCAGGCGCTCAATTTTTCCTGTGAAAAATTGACACTCCAGCGTCATAAAATAGTAATTTTTTACTCACTACTTAGTAGACGAGTTTGCTAACTTTTATAAGTAGTTACAGTTCATGAGTAATCAAGTAAAGCTTTGGACTTTGGAGCAAATCAGCAGTACATGTGTACAAAAAGCGGGACTAAAAAATCAGTTTATCCACAAATAGTGGCCGCGTTTTATATTTCCTCCGTAATATTGACACCCAGTACTCACAAAGTAATGATTTGTGTAACTACTTCTCACTCAGCAGAAGAGCTTGTTCATGGATATGATCGATATATTGAGAAACACTAAAATCGCGATTTTCGAAAAACATAAATTTGACTAAATTTTTTAAATACTATTGATTTGCTCAAAATCAACTTTTGCGACCGCTCGAAGACGACAAGCTGCATTTACATATGTGCCAAATTTTTAACTTTTTTTGTTGAGCCACTTTTTTAAAATCGCAAGCCGAAAATATGCGTTTGTATTCACACGCACTATATCTCTGTTTCATTCAGAAAATATTGCGTTGGTTCACAAGAAAATTACACCACACTCAATAAAACATCGAAAATTTTCAAGTATATTTCAGTAAAACACAGCTGTTAGTGTTTTGCAGCCTGTCAAATTCATTACATACATACGTATAAATGCACTGGCTTGTGAAGGCATTTCCGTGAAAATCTAGGCCCGTATTCACATACTAACACTAACGCTTAAAGTTAGTGTTTACACTAAGTGTTAGCGCTTATAAGTGCTAAGTGTTATTCACATACTTAGTGTTTATTTAAGCGCTTAGCAAACACTAACGCTTAACTTAGCGTTTCAATTTTGTATTCACATACTTAAAATTTAGTATTTGGCTTAGAATTAAGCGCTTAAGTTTAGGGAGCTCGGGAGCTCCCTAAGCGCTAAGCGCTTAGTTAGTGGATAGTGTGGGGAAGGGGTAGGGAGAGTGGGAGAGTTTTTTGGCCGCCATGGGAAGAAAGGGCATGCAATTTAGGATATATTAGTGACATATTCCGACCAATTCGATCCATTTTGCTCGTTTAATCGCCAAAAATCAAAAATGCACTTTGTTGTCCAAATTCGTTTTTTTACATTTTTGAGTAGAGCATCTTAATCGAAGAAATTTTTCTTCAAGATCTTCTATTTGAAAATTTATATTTTCACGATATGCCCCCTGAAACATGTAGAGCTGATTTTGCATTTCTCAGGAATCCACCTGCTGAAAACATTCTTTACAAATTTATAGTTCGAGAAAAATATATATTATTAATGAGAAATAGTAGTTTAAATAAATCTATAATATAAATACCAAATGGAAATGCCGATAAATAACGAATTCCGGATCCACACAGCAGGGAGCGCACTCCAAGCCAAAGCCAAAACTAAGCACAAAAGTTGCTAAACGCTAAGTTTAGTATAACACTAATTTTTAAGCGTTTATTTTGTGAATAACAGTTTAGTACAAATTAAGCGCTAACACTTAGCAAACGCTTAGCGTTAGTATGTGAATAACTCATAGTATGTGAATTCGGGCCCTAGTTTTCTTGCTGAAATTACATTTAGCATGTACATTCACATGTCGCTGCATTCTAGTGCGCTTAGAACGTTTTTATTGATTTTTTGAAAGTTGCTTTCTCACACGCTTGGTACGCTGCAGAATGTATAGGCGTTATTTTGTCGTTATGTAAACGGGGGTGCTCAAACCGCAAAGGGGGGGCTGCAGCACACCCAGCCCCCCCCCCCTAAATACGCCACTGGTCCGTAGCAGTATGATTTAATGCTGCTGACGGACACGGACAAATGTTACGTACAACCGTCCGGAGACAGACTCGGACACGGACAACTACGGACACTTCCGGACTACTATGAACTAGGCTTTAGGGTTCGAATAAGTCGGAAAAACGGCATTTTTTGGACTAATGATCCGGAGTCCCCCTATATCCCCCAAACCTAGGGGGGGGGGTCAAAATTGAACGCTCTTTCGAATAGCCTAGGTTAGAAGTTTGTAGGATGTAAGCTTTAGCTGCAAATCAAACTTTGTCCAAAAATTAAACTTTACATGAAATTTTTTGCGCAAAACTGGATTTAGTCCAAATTACTGAATCAAATAAAAACCTGTTGTTACCATTGAAAGAGCAACATCTAAGCTACTCAATGCTGAAAAAAATTTGTAAATCGGTTCAGGCTTTGAAAAGCTACAGAACTTTTTCTGAAGCCACCAGGACCAGGCTGATCGAAGCGTTACAGCACAAGTACGGTTCCGTAGAAATTCCGGGCTATAGCTGCGAAGTTTTTTTAAAATATGAAGCTATTTGGGGTTTTTTAGTGCGGTAAAAATGTTTCTGATGCTTTTTAGATGGTTTTTCCTTCAATTTAGGGCTTTGGCTTAGGCTCAGGCTTAGTGCTTAGGTTTAGGCTTACAGGTTAGGGTTAGGCTTAGTGCTTAGGCTGAGGCTTAGTGGCCCGTATTCACATACTAAGTGTAACGCTTAAACTTAGTGTTTACACTTAGTGTTAGCGCTTATAAGCGCTAAGTGTTATTCACAAACTTGAAGTTCTACCATGCTAAACATACTTAAGCGCTTAGCGCTTAGCAAACGCTTAGCGTTTGTTTGTGAATAACACTTAGGCCCGAATTCACATACTAAGAGTTATTCACATACTAACGCTACGCGTTTGCTAAGTGTTGGCGCTTAATTTGTACTAAACTGTTATTCACAAAATAAACGCTTAAAATTAGTGTTATACTAAACTTAGTGTTTAGCAACTTTTGTGCTTAGTTTTGGCTTTGGCTTGGAGTGCGCTCCCTGCTTGATGTGGATCCGGAATTCGTTATTTATCGGCATATCCATTTGGTATTTATAAATCCAATTGTAGATTTATTTAAATTACTATTTCTTATTAATAATATATATATATTTTTCTCGAACTATACATTGGTAAAAAATGTTTTCAGCAGGTGGATTCCTGAAAAATGCAAAATCAGCTCTACATGTTTCAGGGGGCATATCGTGAAAAATATAAATTTTCAAATAAAAGTTCTTGAAGAAAAATTACTTCGATTAAGATGCTCTACTCAAAAATGTAAAAAAACAAATTTGGACAACAAAGCATTTGCATTTTTTATTTTTGGCGATTAAACGAGCAAAATGGATCGAATTGGTCGGAAAATGTCACTAATATATCCTAAATTGCATGCCCTTTCTTCCCATGGCGGCCAAAAACCTCCCCCACTCTCCGTATCCCTTCCCCACACCATCCCCCAACTAAGCGCTTAGCGCTTAGGGAGCTCCCGAGGTCCCTAAACTTAAGGGGGCGCTCCGGGAATCGGGGGTTACATCGAAAATTGGCAAAAAAGTTGGCAAATGTCAAACTTTACTATACATATATGTAGTATGGCACAAAGGAACACTGGAGGCAAAATTTCAAATCACGTGATTATGTCACGTGACTCCCAGAGCACCAAACGTGAGTGAATTTTCGGCAAACGATAACTCTGCTTCTACTTTGCGTATCGTCACACTTTATATACCAAAATGTAGCTTATGTGCTTTTCTAGTTGAACATTATTTTGTTTTTTAACATTTATGTCGGATTTGGATAAAAAATGTCATTATGTGTTTTCGAAGTCGAACTCTGAGCAATAAAATTCATATAAAAAAATTTCTAAGCTTTATTTTAAAAAACTAAAAAATTGTTCAACTGCGCAGAGCCTAAGACTATAATTGTGCAAAATTTTGTAGAAAAATATCTTACCAGCATTTTATAATCGAATGCCGAAAAATTGGTTTTGTGTTCACACAGCTTACATTTGAGTCTGCTGCTTCTGAAGATGGTTTCATGTGCGATTTTTTTGCACAGAACGCAATAAAATCGTTTTAATTTTTCATTACGACTAATAAAATTTACGTATCGTCTGTTTGGAAAACCTCAAAAAGCGTTGATGCACTGGCTTACTTGCTGAATTTGTGTAAAAATTGAATAAAATCAGTAAATTGTTTAAATTTTTTCAAATTTTTTGCTGTGGAGATATGCGCGTCAAAACATCAGAAATAGTATTTTGGGCAACTTTTCTTCAAGAATGATAGGTCATTTTGGCTGTTTTTAAAAAATACGGCCCAAATCCTTGATTCCCGGAGCGCCCCCTTAAGCGCTTAATTCTAAGCCAAACACTAAATTTTAAGTATGTGAATGCAAAACTGATACGCTAAGTTAAGCGTTAGTGTTTGCTAAGCGCTTAAATAAACACTAAGTATGTGAATAACACTTAGCGCTTATAAGCGCTAACACTTAGTGTAAACACTAACTTTAAGCGTTAGTGTTAGTATGTGAATACGGGCCATAGTATGTGAATACGGGCCAGTGCTTAGGCTCAGGCTTAGTAGGTGGGTCAGCAAAGGTTAGTCTTAGGCCTGTATTCACATACTAAAAGTTATTCACATACTAACGCTAAGCGTTTGCTAAGTGTTAGCGCTTAATTTGTACTAAACTGTTATTCACAAAATAAACGCTTAAAAATTAGTGTTATACTAAACTTAGCGTTTAGCAACTTTTGTGCTTAGTTTTGGCTTTGGCTTGGAGTGCGCTCCCTGCTTGATATGGATCCGGAATTCGTTATTTATCGGCATTTCCATTTGGTATTTATAAATCCGATTATAGATTTATTTAAATTACTATTTCTTATTAATATATATTTTTCTCGAACTATAAATTTGTAAAAAATGTTTTCAGCAGGTGGATTCCTGAGAAATGCAAAAGCTCTACATGTTTCAGGGGCCAGGGGGCATATCGTGAAAAATATAAATTTTCAAATAGAAGTTCTTGAAGAAAAATTACTTCGATTAAGATGCTCTACTCAAAAATGTAAAAAAACGAATTTGGACAACAAAGTGCATTTTTTATTTTTGGCGATTAAACGAGCAAAATGGATCGAATTGGTCGGAAAATCTCACTAATATATCCTAAATTGCATGCCCTTCCTTCCCATGGCGGCCAAGAACCTCCCCCACTCTCCCTACCCCTTCCCCACACCATCCACTAACTAAGCGCTTAGCGCTTAGGGAGCTCCCGAGGTCCCTAAACTTAAGCGCTTAATTCTAAGCCAAACACTAAATTTTAAGTATGTGAATACAAAATTGAAACGCTAAGTTAAGCGTTTAGGCCGATTCACACGCTGCGATTTTACTGCGATTTTGCCGCAGCGTTTTCGCCGCTGCGGCAAAACGCACTGTCTGAACAGACGCAGCGATTTCAGTGCGGAATGCATGCGTCTTGATTTTTTCGCAGCGTTTTAAAAGCCAGACTGCAATTCGGCCTGCGATTTTAGTGCATTTTGATGCTGCGGACGTGTTGGTTTCAACAATATTAGCAAGGCTGTTTCTCATATTTTTAAAACCTTAAAGACGCAGCAAAGTAGTTTGCGAGACGCAATGTTTGTTCAGACGCAGCGTTTCCTGTGCGACACCCTGCGTCTTGCGTTTTGCGTCAAAATCGCAGCGGCAAAAACGCACCGTGTGAATCGGCCTTTAGTGTTTGCTAAGCGCTTAAATAAACACTAAGTATGTGAATAACACTTAGCGCTTATAAGCGCTAACACTAAGTGCAAACACTAAGGCCCGAATTCACATACTAAGAGTTATTCACATACTAACGCTAAGCGTTTGCTAAAGGCCGATTCACACGGTGCGTTTTTGCCGCTGCGATTTTGACGCAAAACGCAAGCCGCAGGGTGTCGCAAGCGAAACGCACCGTCTGAACAAGCTTTGCGGCCTTAGTGCGTCTCGCAGGTCAGTTTGCTGCGTCTTCACTGTTTCAAAAAAATGACAAAGTGCTAAGCAAAAATTATTTAAACCAACACAAACATAGCATCAAAACGCAATGAAATCGCAGGTCGAATTGCAGTCTGGCGTTTAAAACGCTGCGGCGAATTCAAGACGCAGGCATTCCGCACTAAAAACGCTGCGTCTGTTCAGACTTTGCGTTTTGCGTGCGGCAAGCTGCGTTTTGCCGCAGCGACAAAAACGCTGCGGCAAAATCGCAGTAAAATCGCAGCGTGTGAATCGGCCTTAAGTGTTAGCGCTTAATTTGTACTAAACTGTTATTCACAAAATAAACGCTTAAAAATTAGTGTTATACTAAACTTAGCGTTTAGCAACTTTTGTGCTTAGTTTTGGCTTTGGCTTGGAGTGCGCTCCCTGCTTGATGTGGATCCGGAATTCGTTATTTATCGGCATTTCCATTTGGTATTTATAAATCCGATTATAGATTTATTTAAATTACTATTTCTTATTAATAATATATATTTTTCACGAACTATAAATTTGTAAAAAATGTTTTCAGCAGGTGGATTCCTGAGAAATGCAAAATCAGCTCTAGGGGGCGTATCGTGAAAAATATAAATTTTCAAATAGAAGTTCTTGAAAAAAAATTACTTCGATTAAGATGCTCTACTCAAAAATGTAAAAAAACGAATTTGGACAACAAAGTGCATTTTTTATTTTTGGCGATTAAACGAGCAAAATGGATCGAATTGGTCGGAATATGTCACTAATATATCCTAAATTGCATGCCCTTCCTTCCCATGGCGGCCAAGAACCTCCCCCACTCTCCCTACCCCTTCCCTACACCATCCACTAACTAAGCGCTTAGCGCTTAGGGAGCTCCCGAACTTAAGCGCTTAATTCTAAGCCAAACACTAAATTTTAAGTATGTGAATACAAAATTGAAACGCTAAGTTAAGCGTTAGTGTTTGCTAAGCGCTTAAATAAAAACTAAGTATGTGAATAACACTTTGGTAACACATTTTTGAGTAGAGCATCTTAATCGAAGTAATTTTTCTTCAAGAACTTTTATTTGAAAATTTATATTTTTCACGATATGCCCCCTGAAACATGTAGAGCTGATTTTGCATTTTTCAGGAATCCACCTGCTGAAAACATTTTTTACCAATGTATAGTTCGAGAAAAATATATATATATTATTAATAAGAAATAGTAATTTAAATAAATCTACAATTGGATTTATAAATACCAAATGGATATGCCGATAAATAACGAATTCCGGATCCACATCAAGCAGGGAGCGCACTCCAAGCCAAAGCCAAAACTAAGCACAAAAGTTGCTAAACACTAAGTTTAGTATAACACTAATTTTAAGCGTTTATTTTGTGAATAACAGTTGAGTACAAATTAAGCGCCAACACTTAGCAAACGCGTAGGGAGTGGGTAAAACCCAGCCACCCTGCCAGCCCCGGCCCCAGCCCCAGCCCCAGCCACCCTTGGGTAAAACCCAGCCACCCCACCAGCCACCCCAAATTTATCATAGTAAAAAAGACATGTGAATCACAGGAAAAACTATAAGCAGAAAATTAGGAGAGTGGAAAAAAGTCGAAAAATAGTCGAGACTCACTCAATACAAAAATAAATTATGATAAAAAATACATTTTACAGCGGAATAAAAATAAATCAATAGAAACAGGGTCTTTTAAAGACTTAATACTTTTGAGGCTACAAAAAATCTGAAAAGAGAAAATGAAGATTGAAGAATCGGGAATCCACTAGAACAGTACTGCAGATTTTTTAGGTTTGTCCTGCTTTTTTTAGTTTTTTTCAAATGTTTATTTTTCTTTTGTTGCAATTTTTCAAACGTTTCTGTTGCTGAAAAAATTATTTAATCTTTTCAGCTTCAGGCCCTTCAATCAAAAGGCTCAAAGCATACACATAATGGGGTAAATTATGGCGGGCATATTTTCGATTAAATTTTGCATAACGGAATACTTTTTGAACTTCAAAAAAATGTTTCGAATTCCGACTTTTTTTCGGTTATCACGTAATTTTGTACTTTTTCTATTCTACAATTTTGTACTAATTTTCTGCAAATCTGCTTCTTATATATATGTTTCAATTTTTTCCGGTGTATTCACCAATATATTGCACATTTATATGTCTTCTTTACGATGATGTATTTGGGGTGGCTGGTGGGGTGGCTGGGTTTTACCTAAGGGTGGCTGGGGCTGGGGCTGGGGCCGGGGCTGGCAGGGTGGCTGGGTTTTACCCACTCCCAACGCGTAGCGTTAGTATGTGAATAACTCTTAGTATGTGAATTCGGGCCTAAGTGTTATTCACAAACAAACGCTAAGCGTTTGCTAAGCGCTAAGCGCTTAAGTATGTTTAGCATGGTAGAACTTCAAGTTTGTGAATAACACTTAGCGCTTATAAGCGCTAACACTAAGTGTAAACACTAAGGGCCTATTCCTTTACCGGACTAAAGGGTTAATTATAATCGGACTAAACAGTTTATAAATTAAGCTTAAAAATGCCATTCCAAAACCTCCGGATTAAACGGACTTAACTTCTAGCGCGCTGGTTTTTAATCGGACTAAACGGACTTAACTATGCACGCTAATGTTAAGCGTGCATGTTAAGTCCGTTTAGTCCAATGATAGTTTTGGAATGGGGCCAGACTAAAATAAAGCAGCTGACTAATTTTAACTCATTTAGTCCGTTTAGTCCGATTTGTCATTCCAAAACCTCGGACTAAAATAAGTCCAGTCCGTTTAATCCGGTAAAGGAATAGGCCCTATGTTTAAGCGTTACACTTAGTATGTGAATACGGGCCATAGTTGCTTGCATCAAATAAAAGGACCCTTGCTAATGTGTAATTATAAATAAAGCTGCACTTTTAAACCGAACTTGCGTGTCAGTGCCAGCTTGGTGCTGAGCATCAGTGACGTTTTCAGATCGTATTTATGGCATTCGATTTCATTAGATATCGCTACTTATGACTAATGATGCATGTTTTTCTAGAAAAATGTAATAAATTTAATGTCTACTCAAAAAGAAACTAAAACTTTTGATATGTAAGCTCAATTTAACTATGCATATTTCGCCTCTTTTTTTAGTTAGCAAAATTAAGATTTTTAGTATAAATGAGCTAATTATGTTGCAAACAAAGCTGTATAAAGTATATTATTATGTGTTAATTTATGACGATCAAACTTAAGGCTGATATTACGACTGTATTGGTCATAATTTTCGATGATTAGCCCCAGTGTGTCGAAAAACGATGATTTTCGACAAAAATTGATTTTTTCGAAAAGGTATAAATCAACGTTTTTTCGCTTGGAAAGTGCTAAAAATGAACTCAGTGCATGCGAAAACCTATAAAAACGTGTTTTCACGGTGAAAAATTATCAGTTTGAATTCCCCCCCGCCTCAGTTGCACCGATGTAACCAACTGGAACCAATGCTTTTGCCAATTTTTTACTAGGGGCTTCCAAAAATTCAATTTTTCGTGTAAATCATAGGCGCAAAAAAAAGTTTTTTTGTGCTCACAGAGCGTTCCGTTACTCGAAATTTTTGTTAATACTGACGAAGCTGATTTTTACATGATTCGATAGCCTAATGTCATATCTCGACCTCTATGATCCATTTTTTAAAATTTTTGCCCATGGCTTGAGCAGTGACGCCAAATGTAAAATCACTCAAATTTGGTGTGCCCAAAAACAGCCATTTTTTATGTTTCGCCCTCGATTTTAGAATTGAAAATATATATCAAAAATCCGGATCATACGATTTTGTGCATGTATGTCGGCTGCTATTATGCCAAGTTTCAGCCTGATTGGCTTGATTTGGTTTGTGTTAGAACTGTTCAACTAAGGGCAACTTTTAAGCTTTTTTGCGTATTTTTGCCTATGTAAATACACTGACGAACGCACTGAACCAAAAGTGCACCTTCAAGCTTAATTGAAAATAAGCAAAATTGGAGAACTTTGATTTTTGACCTGGGTAGCCCCCCCCCCCTTAAGGGGGCGCTCCGGGAATCAAGGTATTGGGTCATATTCCGGCTCCGGCAAAATTTTACCTCCGGTCGTTCGCTAATAGTGGACATATTTTTTGGAGTAGAGCACCCGATGGAAGCATTTTTTGTAATAGAACCCCTGTCCACAAATTTGGATTTTCTGAGTTATGAACCCTTGAACATTGCATTTTCAATGTTTTTGGAAGTGAACGTAGACCAAATTTCGAAGCCAAATGCCAAAAATGGCTACAATCTTTATATAATATATAAAGGCTAAAATCTGTTTTTGGATAGTTTTGAGTGCGTTATGACGTTTTAAGGCATCTTTTAGCTTAGCTGGCAGGATTCTCTAGGCTAAGCTGGGCGCTGGCTGGTCTTTTTCTGAAAATTTAGATTTTTTTATTGCCTAAGCCTGAGCCTAAGCCTGATACTGAGCCGAAGCCTAAGTCCCATACTAAGCCTAAGCCTAAGCCCAAGCCTAAATTAAGGCCAAGTTTGAATTTAGTCAAAAATTGGACGTTTCTGGCGAATTTGGCCAATTTTTCGGCAGGAACCCGGTCAAAGAGCCTTTGTTTTGATTCCGAAAAATTGCAAACAATAATCGGACATCATTTAGACACGATTAGAACTCGGAAAAAAATTGCGAAAACGTCCTTTACTGAGGGTTCAAATTTCGGGGGGTCGTATATATATCTCAGACAATCCAAAAAAATGAAATACGGTTTCTTGAAGCAAAATGCTTCCCCCAAGGTGCTCTACTCAAAAAATAGCTCCAATATTCCCCCCAAATGTATTTAACCCCTGCTGGGGCAGGGCTGTCAAGTTCTGTGACCTCTGTCGGTTTAAGTGACATACCTCAAGGTATATATACTGTACTCAAAAAAAGTCCACTATCCCCCCCACAATTGCACTATATCCAATCAAATCTACTCCTAATTTTGAACCATTTCGAAAAGGGAAGGGGGTCTCCCTTCCCAGCCTCTTACAAGTATACAGTAGTGTGCAAACAAGTTCCTTGTTCGTCGGCGTACGACGGGCTAGAACGTCTGGAAAAGTGACCAAGGTTGGCCGGAAAGTGACGAACAAATTTTTTTAAAAAGTGCTCCAAAACACATTTTCTATGTAAAAAAATGGAAAATTTTTTGTTCATCACTTTCCGGCCACCGTTAGTCACTTTTCGCAAAGCTTCGTCACTTTTCGCGAAGGATAAAGCTCGTCGTAGGCTGACGAACAGGGAACTTAACTACGCCCAGTACTGTGGGCAGGAAAGTTTTAGTTTAAACTAAATTTGCCTTACGCTCAGCCTTGGCCGGAGAATTAGGCGTAGAAACTTTTCGGTTAACTAGCAAAAAACCAGCTCTACTAAAACGATTGTAACTTCATTAGTAGTAAATTTTTGCGCGAGATTTTGGTATTTTTGCAATCTACACACTCAGATGAAGCGTTTCCAGGTATTACGGAGTTTCTAGCACGTCACTTTTGGCGAAGAATGAAGCTCGTCGTATGCCGACGAACGGGGGCCTTTATTTGCACAGTACTGTATATATATATATTTTTTTTTCAGGTATGTTTTATGAGTTTTACGTACTGGAAATTATTTGGCTTCACTGGCTGCAATCATTACCGCTTTTCGCTGGGCAGTTGGCACAATCGTTTTGGTTGATCATTACAAAACTTGGTGATCCGGCATGGACGTTTGCTGTTTACTTTCCAATTTTGTATCCATTTGACCGTGATGGCTCTAGTCTCTTCTTACTGACTGGAGCTATCGCTGAATTTATTAATGGAGTGGCTAAATGGTTTGTCTTTGTTATTTTTCAATCTAAGAAAACATTGTGTGGGCGGACGCAGTAGTGTAGGCACTAGGCAGGATCCTGTTCATGGAGGGATTAACCTACTTCATTGTCCGACAGTTTTTTGTTCCAAATTATTAGTGTTTGGCCGATTATCGGTATCGGTATCGGCCGATCTTAGGCATATCGGTATCGGTATTTTAAAATTTCAAAAATACCGATACCGATATGTTTTTCCTGGGGTATCTCAGCTCACCTGCTTGAAATTTAAGCGTTGTCTTACCTAACTTTTTACGTTTTTTAGCTCCAACTTTTTTAATCAGAGACTTCAACAGGCACCAGAAGCTCCGTGTGGCAAACATTTCAGCTCTTATTGTGTTTTTACAAGTCCAGAAAGTCAGAAACACTATTGTATGTGGTAGGTAGATGTTTGTCTGAATGCTTGTTTAGTTTCCCATGGTAGACATTACCAGGACTGCTAACACACGTTAAAATTAGGAAGCCACATAAGTACATAGTAAACCGTCGAATATGCACATGTGTTGAACGCGTCAGTACCTTACAATTATATACTACATATATACCTATTCTACGAACACTAACCATAACTTTGTAGCCTGTGCGTATAGCTGCAGTACAACACCCTTTCTGTCCCCCCTGGGTAGGATCCCCCACCCTTGATTTTTTACCCCTTCCCCCAAAATGATGCATTTTTTATCTTGCTGAAGACTAAAGCTGCAATTTTTAAAGTTTTGGGTCAAAATTTAAGCAAAAATCGCTGAACTTTTTTCAGAATGTTAATTTTTTATAAATAAAATAAGTTAAAGATGACCAGCGGATAAATAATTCTCCTTTGGCGTTGCCGCCTTCGGTTGCGGTGCTCATCTCCGTTACAGAGCTCTGGAGAGGTCTAGAAGAAATACTACTCAACGTAACAATGAGTACCTTTTCGAGAATGACTATATATGTACATCCGGACTCCGGAGGAGGGGGAAGCAAAGCAACCCCTTATTGTATAGTGCCTTAGACGGACCCATGTTACTTTCAAACATATATAACTGTAGTACCTATTTACCGATGACATAAGGTTCCAGGTTATACCGCTGAGTTGGCAGGAGCAATGTGGCCGTAATCTGGCCGCTCAAAGGGATTACAATT
>JASANF010005863.1:0-24635 GCA_030248245.1 Trissonchulus sp. WLG1_4
TTAGTCTAGACATGTAAATGCAGCAGAATGTATCTACTATGTACTAATGTACTAAATAAAGTCCACTATCCCTCCCCCAACTGCATTTAACCCTAAAGTTTCATGTTTGCGTTTTATGAGACAGCTTTTCTACTTTTTCAAACCCTACTCATGATTGCTCTTTGTGTCGTGCAGGGTGATTCCTCACTTGCCGAGATTTCAAAGCACCTGGAGGAACTTCTCTTGAGCACAGAATAGCCTTGCAAAGACGAAAACGAACTGTCTCGTGCTGAAACCACGCACTAAACTGGTCGCATGCTGCGGCCCAGGATTCCGCAATTTCTTCCAAAGTATATCAGAACGTACTCAATTTTTTTAAAAGATCGGTGTCCACTTGCTGGTTTTTGTACTTATCGATATTCATTTGTTTTTTCAGGCTGTTTGTAAAAAAAAGCGAGAACGCCCAGACATCACACAAAAAGTTTAGTGCAGTGGAGAGTTCAGTTCAACCGAGTTTGGGCGTTGAAACTACACGTTTTTATCGGCTGTGTAGTGCTCTAGTTTATATTTTTATTAAACTTGAGCTTATACGTGTTACTTCTAGCACTTTTCTTGTTTTTTTAGATCTTCAGCCGTTCAGCCTTTTCGTCAGTTAATTTGATGAGTCCAGGGGCCCTTTGTTGCGTTCTCCAACGCTTGCGACTGACAGCGATGTTTTCCAACCTGAACCATACACCCCAAATACAACACCAACACTGCCAGAATCTTTCCTTTAACAGCCACCATGAATTCCACAAAAGTCTTCACCCGACGACTTCGGCAGCTGCTGCCGAGAAGGTTTCAAGCATTAGCGATAAAGAGCCTGAAGACTACCATTGCTCGCCATTTTTGCGAAAAGGTCGACTGCAAAAATGTCCAAGAAATTTGTTCTGGACAGATGAAATCGGAATCGCAACCGTCTTTGGAATCTAATAGCCAACCGGCAGTGACTGTAGAAATTGTTGAGCCCAATTCCAATACAGATGAAATTGCTGATACACCGCAAGTTGACCATACAGTTTCTGGGATTGTAGAAGAACTTTTTACTCACGATTCGGAAGTTTCTAATCACAATTCGGAGCAGTTGGACAATTTGAGGAATCCTGAAAACGGGCCGTCTAATAGTGGAGAGCGAATTGTGAAAACAAACTGTCGAGAACTTATTGTGCAAACGGAAGGAAGTTTAGTACCCGGGCTGCCGAACCCGAGACCGCAATTTGCAGCGCACCTTTCGCCGGCGGCCCCGGGGACCAAACTACTGGGCCAATAAGGCGAAACGGGACTTTTATCGTCACAAATACTACACCGAGCTGGCCAAGGCGGCTCGTGGCGCCGGCTGGACTCTAAGAAGTAATCAACATGAAAACAGAAGCCTGAATGGACGAATTGATTCCATTTATGCATTGCTATTAGAGGAAAAACGATCGCAAGCCAACAGTGAAACGGAACGGCCCCGTAATAGCAACTATGAACCGCTGGGCCCGCGGCCTGCCGTTGAACGGGCAGAGGCTGACAGCACGACTTGTGCGGCGGAAAACTCAAGCTCTAGAAATAACAATCAGACAACTACTGTTGCTGACTCGATGACTCGCACCCGTCTGGATCGACTCGATACGATGTTTCGTCGGGCGGCCAAAATTCCGGCTCGCGGCTCTACCGCCAGCAGTCGATTGCTGAGAGATCGACTAAAACGATTTCGGCGCGCTGATTCGCTGACGTTGGCTGACTCCACCAGGACGAACCAATTTTATACGTCGGACGATGAAGCTGAAATTCGATGTCTGTACGAGTCCAGTGGTCAAACGGAGTCAAATGGTATGTGTGTTTAGAGTTTTGTAAGCCAGATAGGTGGATATAGTACTTCTTTAGCGAAACTTAGTGCTGGCAGTTAATTTCGTTTAAATTAGGCTGCAGATGTTTGTCTTCACAGCGATAAAAATACTGTGATTTGGGTAACGAAACTGGTTGTTTTAGCAAGTAGGGAGATTAGGGCCACATTGCTCCTGCCAACCCAGCAGTCCATCTCATGTGGTCGGTAAATGGGTACCACAATAACGTGGGAAGGTAACAGGGGTCCGTGTATAGCATTGTCTTGAGGGGCTGCCCCCCCCCCCCTTTCACGGGTGCAGTCACAATTGAAGTGGCACCCCTGACGCTCCATAGCGTTGTAACGGAGATGAGCACCGCACGCGAGGTCGGACACGCCAAAGGATAGTTCTCTATCCGCGGGTTACCTTTACTTTAGCAAGTAATATTTTTTAGATAAATTTTTTTAGAATATATTATAATACTTTATTTAGACCTTCAGCTTCAGGTATTCTTTTCTGTCCAAAACTGCAGTTGTCTAAATTTAGCAGATTAGTTAGTGTTTATTGGTTAGGAAGCTGCTTGTACCGCTATCTTCGCGGCTTTTCTACGTGACATGTTATTGCAAATTTTAATGCTTCTACCAATGTGTCTTTTCAGCTGGAAATGTTGAGAATCCACTTTCACGCCGAAGAACGCTATCAGAATCCAGCGTAATGTCTATTGGTAAGTTTTCACAAACATACATACTCCAGTGCACACATATTTTTGTTGTTTAATATTTTTAAACTTGACCTGCTAAAAGTTTTTTGGACAACTGTGAATTTTTCACATTTTCTAGAAGTTATTTACCTAACCACTATATACTTGGTATTTCCATTACCGAATTATATATGCAGACGCGGCTTCCTTTAGTTGAGGAATGGATATCTGTATAAAGTTTCAAAGTATTTGCAGAATTGTTGGATACATTGGACTCTGTTGGCCGTTCACGTCATTATCCTCATCTTATCAAGTCTGAACCAGCAAATGGTAGGCGTTGGTACTCGACTGTTATGATTAGCACACAGCACTTTAAACGTCTGGTCTGGCATCCAATTGAGTACAGTCGATTGCGACCGTACTTGTGTTGGCTTGTTTGGTCAATTTTTAATCATCCAATCTTTCGTCGGCACGTACATCAGTGGTTGCGGCTTTTCTGTCTTCCTTTTCAAAAGTGAAGAATACTAGTTAGTATAGGCTGAAACATTATGAGGGGGGAGGGAAGGGGGACCCCCCCTCCCGCCCAACACTTGAGGAACCGGGGGAAGGTTCCCAAAAATTTGAGCAAAATTTAGTAAAAATGACACTGTTGAAAAATTTTTGCAAAACTTAGGGTATGTATTATGTATTTTTGAACCGTCAGAGACGAGGGTCTTTAAAATTAAGCCGGAGGGGCCCTCTAAAATTTTGACCCCGTTTTACTATATTATGGTCTGAAATCTAGGTTTGATCGCTGAAAAATCAATTTTTTTCAATTTTTTCAGATGTAATTTTATTTTTTACTTGCAATCCTCCGATCGTTCTTTAGTCCTCGTCTATTTTTTTTGTGAAAAGGTTCTGATCATTTTAAATAGTTTTCGAACGCTTTATATAAGTTCGCTCTTTTATAAGTTTTCAAACGGAGAAAAAATGTAAAACAAATCTGTACGTAGCATGTAAAATTGACCGTTCCACCTGCGCTTAAAAATGATAAAACAGCTCAGCAGTTAGCGTCAGCGTAATTACAACAAATTGTTTTTAGGATGTGCAGCTCCAGCGTCTGCCGTGTTGTGTAAACAAGAAGTCGTGACGGAGATGAGTTCCACAGGAGTTGAATCTACTAACGATAATATTATTCCAGGTAGTTTAAACTTTAAAGTTGGATCGTTTAGTGACGTAGGCGTACACAAAATTGTTTTTGCAGGCTGGAAAACTTGGCTTGGTTTGACGCGTCCATGCACTTGCTTTTTAGAGCTAGCCACCAGAAGTTGAGCAATTTTTAGATTTATAGAAGATTATTTTACGCTGGAGAGGTACACCTGAGATGATCTGCATGACAGCTAGCTCCTATGACGAAACCTGTTTAGCTAATGTTTCTTGTGTCAGCTAAATAGTGGAAAGACTAATTTGGTTCGAACCTCCCTTTTAGGGGGCTACTTGTTTCTAATATCTAATTAATTTGATTTTTGTAGGTGCGTTCTGAGAACGCATCAGTCTTCCTTTTGACTATGTAAGACGCTTATGGGAATTTTTGTTGGACTACTTTTTCGGACACTTTAAATACGCGAATTCGGCACAATATGTTGAAAAAATGGTTGTTGAGAACTCTTGTTTCAGACTCCTGTGAACAAAATGCTGCTATTTGTGAAATTCATGAATTATCCTCTGCTCTTCATCAGATTACAGAAGCTGCTAAGGCAGAAACTCCTCAACCTATTCCACCGCCAGATACTACGATCGACCCAGCTTCCGGTAGAGAGCTTGGAATTTTTTGACTCAAACTTTTATATTAATTTATCTGTAAACATAATGTTTGAAAAGCTGCTGAAAAAAGCAACTGGTTCTTTACGACTTCTTTTTACCTTCTGAACACCTTTTTAGCTTTTTTATAGAATAATTTATATGTTAATTTTTTTCTTTCATGCATTTTAGACCAGCCATCGGCAGTGGTTGCATCGGCTAACAGCAATGACCCCTTACAAGCACTGTGGGTGGTGTGCAAGAAAGAAGAAGATTTGCAATCTGAACTGCAGCTGTTGTCTGCCAAGCTAACTGTCATTCAGAATTATTTCAATAGTTGCTTTCAACGGAAACAACAGGTACTTTTTATGATTGACTGTTGAACAACCAAAAAAGCTTCCGCATCCGCAAATTTTGATTTACAGACGCACATATGGTTGTTTAGTTATTGATGAAATGATAAATATTATATTTATGTCTGTGAAATGACACCTTCAGTTATTTTTTAGTATCTTTGTGTGTGTGATACTGGGACTATTTTGTGATCAGAGAACTTCATAGGGACTAAATTAGTAGCTGATTTAGTAGTGCGAAAGATACGTCCTTCTAATTCTCTGTTCTCTGTGGTTCAATATTTTCAACCTGTTTTTGCTCCTTCTACATTAGTCGAGTATTTTTTCACAGAATTTTTGTAGTATTTTATTATTAAAATTATTTTTACCAAATTTGCTGACCTCTTTTGACCTCTCCCAAGTCCTGCCGCATGTCTGTGAGCAATCGCAGACCCAAGCCCAGGCTTTGTCCTGGAAGCTTGGCCTTGCCGTGGTGGAGGGGCTCCCTTTTGGGGTCCAAATGCGGAGGCAAGTAAAATTCGAAAAATCACATTTTGTTCTACTGTGTAAAAATAGATATACATGGCGTAATGGTTCTTCTTTATTAAAAGTGAAATGTGTAAGTATCATGTCATTATACATTCTGCGAAAGGCAGAAGTCTTGGTACAATCAGCGGGTTGATATTTTATTAAAATTTTGAGCTTTTGCGAAAAGTATGTTTTGTTCGTATCTCAAGTAGTTTTGTTGAAGCTTTGTCAAATTATTCCAAAAGGTGCAGCTTGCTGTGTGTTTTGTGTCCTATCTAAGCGGACTTACGTTTGTTCTGTTAAATCCTTTTAATCAGCTGTTTAATCCCTTTAGTATTTTGATTATTTAACTATAGCAGGTCCGTATAAATCCTTAATGTTCCGCTGAATTATTTAAGTATATATAGTTATAATTGTTATGTCTATCTTGTGAACGAGGCTATGTCGAATATAGGCCAGGGTTTGAGGACTGATTTTCGTTTTGGGCTTAGGCTCAGGCTTAGGTTTAATAGATTTACAAGAACCAAATAAGTACAAAACTATGGAGGTATCTTGCCTCTGTGACAAGATTTGTATTGGCTCATTCATAAGAGCTTGACGCACGTGCATTCTTTAGTCAGTGTGAGAAACCTATTTTTTAATTTTCAGGTTGAGCATGAATTATACCAGCTGCGTTATGAGCGATCAGTTCTGCTGGGCACAGCCGTGGCAGATCCACAAACTGGCCAAGATAATCAACCAGCCATTGTCGCCGCACCACAGCAGACGGATGGAGGTGTGTTATGCAGTAAAGCTGTGGTGCTTTTTCAGGTTGAGCTGCCTTTTTGCGTGTGAACTTCTTTTAAGTTAAAGTTTATTTGTTCATTGTTCAAGGTTGATTGTTATCTTCACTAAATAGAAGAGTAAAATTTCAGCCGGCTTTTATCTTTAAAACTTGAAAATGTATATTCTAAAATGCGAGCAT
The DNA here is from genome assembly GCA_030248245.1 of Trissonchulus sp. WLG1_4. Classification (NCBI taxonomy): domain Eukaryota; kingdom Metazoa; phylum Nematoda; class Enoplea; order Enoplida; family Ironidae; genus Trissonchulus; species Trissonchulus sp. WLG1_4. The sequence continues at coordinate 6,130 of JASANF010005863.1, forward strand.
TTAAGTGTTAAGTTTGTTAAAAAGTGCATCTTAACCCCTTACAAAGGTGAAAAGTCATTTCCCCCCGAAACTGATAGTCGTTTAATAAGCCGTCCGCCGTCGACATAAAAGCATAGCACCTAACATTAATTAATATAATAGTGGGTTTTTATCAACTGGAGTCATTGGATTCCAATTTAAATCGACTTCGCATGCTTAACGTATATCATTTTTGTTTCAGGTTCAGCCGAAGACAGTGTGCCTCTGGAACCCGCTCCGGCCATCAACACAGCTACCCTTGGGAATACCACAGCCCCTGCGGAGCCACCTCCCGAGCAACTACCGGCCGTTTGGTCCGTTAAACGGGAACTAACGGAACCCGTTCAAATTGTGGAAATGCCAGCTGTTGCCGAACAAACTCCAGCTTATGTTGCTGAATCAGCAATCGCTGAAAATAACAGAGGAAATTTAAGTCAATCTTCACTGAGTAAAACTGAACCATCAATCAGCGGCGGCTTCAGTCAACAGTTGGCGATTATGTCGGCTTCGTCCGAAGTCCGAGTAAGTCAGAATTTGTCGGAGGAAAATAATATACTGCAGTCACATCAGGTGTCGAAAAATATGCCACTGGACAATATTGGTACTAATTTGAGTCACTCTTCCGCTACTGCAGAATCCAGCACTAATGCTACTGGGCCTTACGTCTTGCGTACTACAACTGTGGAACAAAGCAAGGCTAGGTCAGAAGTTACTCAAAATGTGGCTACTTTGTCTGTAGCTGGATGCTCGAAATCTGTGAGGACCTGTAGAAGCTCTCAGTCGGATGTTTCACAAAGTCAAACTCAGCCGTCCGCTGCTATAGCTCGTCTAAATTCGATTACAAACTATTCAAGTGGTCTGGGGAGTGCCGGTGATGGGATTTTATCCGTGACTGCGAATGAACCAAGCTACAGTCAAAGTCACTTAAGTATAAAACATCCAGTTGTAAGAACTTATGAAGGACGGGGCGCAAGAACGAATAACTCGCAGTCGAAACTTCAACGGGCTCAAAAGCAAAACGAATTGACAGCTGATGGTATTCAGTTAGTTGCTGTCGTTGAAAAGGACAAGCCGAAAAAGAAACGTATCAGACCACGATTTTATACGTCAAAGAAGAGTTTGACGCGGCAGCAAAGGCTTGAGAAAGAGAAGCGACCGCCTGCGGAAAAACCTAAAGCAAAAAGACAATCAAAGAAGGTTTCACAAACTATTGATTGTGTGGCTGCTTCTGGCAGCGCTGAACTGGAACCAACGAAAGGTGCAGCAAAACAGAGGAAGAAGTCAAACAAGAACGTTTCAGCGAAAACTGTAGCCAAGAAAACTGATCAACAGTCAGACGTGGCTATAGTGTGTGAACGAAGACCGGCGCCTAAACGAAGAAGAACTCAGTCTCATACTGTAGAAACAACAACCAAAGCCGAATCTAACTCTGCCAATACATGTGCTCTTGCTAGCGCTTCAACTGTGACACCTTTGCCAATAGTAAACTCTTCATTAGCTGGGAATTCAGTACCACTTGTGACCGGTTCCCCGTATAGTGTTCAGTATATGGGATGTTTGCCTCCTGAATTATTAGCAACTATTCAGAACATGTTTGGTGGTAATGGTAATATTGTCATAGGACCCTTGGGCAATCCTGCCGGTAATTGATGTGCAACGTTTGTATGTTTGTTTTCAGGGAAGATTCGTTCTCATCTCTGTTGAAAGATATATAGGTGGTTTTCTTCTATGGGCCGATCCGTCAATTACATTAGCTGGTCTAAGTTAACTGGATTAGCTTCAGTAACTCAACGTTAGATTGCTAAAGCTTCAAGGAAATTTCAACTAAACCCTGTGGTCTGCATTTGCTTCTAAAATTATGAATTCTAGTTTATCCTAATATCGAGAGTTTGAAGTTAATCTAGTTAATCTAGTCAAATTAATTTATGAAATGGCCCTGTGTTGTAGATGTGTCTGTACAACCCAGAATCCGCTAGCCGTTGATTAGCTACCCTGCTTCACTATTATATATGTGGGCGTGGTTTTATGTTTTTTTTGGAATTTGAACGGTCGAGGGAATAAAATAGGTTGTAAATGTCGAGCGTCTCTTACGCAACAATATTCGTGGTAGTAGTTTCCTTGTCGGAGTTTTAGTACATAATTTTTCAATAGTCATGTTTTGGAACGATTAATACAGAAGGAACAAACAAAGTATAAAGTGGTTAATAACAGAAAGTGTTTTATGGATACTGAACAAAATGGCTCAGATTTTTGAAGCTTTTACAGCCAATTTACTAAAATTTGCTGACAAAACACCCAGTTAAACTAAAAAACCCCCACTAAAATTACGTGAACGTGATTGTAAATTAGTAGCGTGATTTTATAGTATTTTTTTAGTTTTTTAGTAAATTATTTTGTGTAACCAACCATAATTTTCACTTCGCAATGACACTGTTAATTTATTTTGTGATATGTGATTATGCTGTATATTGGCATTTTAATAAAAGATTTTAAGATTGTGGGATTTCAGGCACTCGTTTGTTTTGACGTAGTTGTTGTTATGTAATGTTTATAGAAAAAGAAATGGCGTTATATTTTTTGGTGAAGGTTTGATTCGATTTTTCTCGGAGAAATTTCTGGTAGTATTGTCAGCTGGTGAATCGTTGAAATATATGTTACTGGAAGTATAATGGAAACTGTTAAAACCGACAAAATTGTTTTAGAGAATATAGCCTTCTGCTAAAGTTTAGGTACTTCCACTCGTTCGTCAGTCCATTGTCACATATTTTGATTTGCAGCTTTTTTTTCCAAGCCGATTAGCTCAGCCGTAAACTCAGCCAATTACTGAGTCCGTACTCCCTATAGCCTCAGCCCTTTGATACCTTGTCAACGTTTAGGCAAGAAAGAATATAAAATTACAGATTATAATGCGGTTCGGACAAAGCATCCTGTGGTGTCGGAATCGGTGTTTCATCTACATCATATCTCATTGCATTTTACTGCTTTAGGTGAAACATGACGGGTGGATTTCACAAAGGCGGTTTACGTACGTTTTTATATGATTTGCACATAATTTAATTACGAAATATAGCCTGATTAGTCACGATACGAATTCATTAATTCGTAACTTATGTGGCCTGATAGCGAGTTCAATAAACAACATTCCACATAGAATTCTCGCTGTTCAAATTTCAACTGCGCTGAAACCATGGTTTAAGAAAATCTACGAAATTCGGAACGAATCAGGCGATATTTCGTAATGAAATTATGTGCAAAGCATATAAAAACGCACGTAAAACGATGGTTTAGTAAAGCCATCTTTGTGAAATGTGCCCTACGTGTAAAGGTATTGCATTATGCTCTACAGTGGCGTAGTAGCCAAAAAAAAATTTGGGGGGGGAATGATTACGATCTTTTTGAAAAAGGCACTTAAATAGATATGCACTCAATTGTGATTCTAACGCCGAAAACGACATTTATTACCATTTTTTGTTAAAAAACTGCCAATTTTTGACCACAGCAGCATCGAAATTGGAGCTCCAAACACCGAAATCTATAAAAATGCTGGGTGGGCAAGGGTTCAGACTCCAGAAGCTAACGAATCTGCAAATTTTCCGAAATTTTTCGACATTGAAAACTGTAAATTTACTAAACATGTCATTTTTGTAACAATAAAGCAGCTAAAACGATACACTAAACAGTGTAATAAGCAAATAAGTAGCCTCAGTCCAGCTATATATGTACATGCACATTGCACATGCTTTTATGAAAGATAAAAGTAAGAAAAAGAAACACTAAGCCGAAGAGTTGCAGGGGTCTGCGGGCGGCGCCCCGGAAAAAATTGGAGAAATTTTAGATTTTTGTTCCAAATTTGGTCAATTGAAGACGTATCGGAAATTTTTTCCGGCCGGACCGTAAAAACCAAAGGGGAGACGGTTGTGTACATTTTCCGTCGGAAAAAATTTCGTGGGGCGGATTTCCGTATTCCTCCTCCCCCCCACCCCGCCGGCTACGCCCGTGATGCTACAAACACTGAAATATTCATGAAAAAATGCGCTGATAACAACGCATCCCAAAAGTAGAAATCAGAAAAAAACCACTCATATAATCTTAGATTTTGTTTTAAACCCAGTGTGAAACATTAGCGCAATGCGTTTTGTAGTCAAGGTAGCAATGATAACGGAACTAGTACCTTCGTTTAGTGAATGTGCTAGCATTCTGTGGGCCCGAACCCGATTCCCATCATGCAGACATATTCACATACCAGTAACCAACTATAAAATAGAACTGAGACATGAGATGAGATTAAACCAAAAAACATGTGAGAAAAGTTCTGCATCTATTTACAAGAGTTGCGGGGGTCCGGGGGCAGCTGCCCCAAGAAGAATCGGAGCTTTTTTGCCCCGGGGCACCCCATGGTGTGTCACACGATGCCACATGGTGCCCCTCGGGGCATCCCATGGGTAGTGTTGGGGTTTTTTTCGAGACGTACCCGAACCCGAACCATTCGTACCCGGACCCGAACCCGAACTTTGGCCAAATGAACTGCATGACAGTGGCGTATCCAGGATTTCGCAAAGCTGCGACCGGGGGGGGGGTGCGGAGCAAGGTGAGCCACCGTCACCGTCGAGGGGGGTGCGGAGCAACGTGAGCCACCACATTGAGCAGTGAGCCAACGCCGCTCAAGGGGGGGGGGGCTGCGACCCTCTAAGGGGGGTGCTCAAACCGCAAAGGGGGGGGCTGCGGCACACCCAGCCCCCCCCTAAATACGCCACTGCTGCATGACATTACACACTTACTGTATTTGAATATAGAATGTCAAAAAAGTGTGGAGCAATTGAGTCAACAACCTTTAGTGCAAGGAATGAATACTTTTAATATTCAACGTTGAATAAAGTGATTAGTCAGCAAAAAACCGACTAAGTTTCAGCTTAATCAAATCATATTCAATTTAACCTTGTGGGTGGGATTCAAACTGCCAACTTTTGAATTAACAGTAGAACGCCCAAACCAACAGGTTAAGAGGCAACGTAGATGAGTTAAGGCCTATTCACACAGGGGTCATTTATGGCGCGTACGCCATGGCGCATGAGAGGGCGCATGAGCGGGCGCATGAGAGGGCGCATGAGCGGGCGCACACGCACACTTGCCTACTGCATTGTGCATTGTGTGCATTGTGCTTGTGTGCATTGTGTGAGCGGGTGCATTCTGTTTTCACACAGCCTGCTGCATTATTTCACACAATGCAGTAGGCAAGTGTGCGTGTGCGCCCGCTCATGCGCCATGGCGTACGCCATGCAATGCGCCCGCTCATGCGCCCTCGTGTGAATAGGCCTTTATGAGGTTGTCAGAATTCCCTTGTGGAGCAGACGTTACGTTGCTAATACTGACAGGTAGTGTCGACCTTGCGCTGGTTAGGTTCAGGCCTTTGACGGTTTTTATTCTTTACCAAGGGCGTAGCCTGGATTTTGAAAAGGTGGGGTTGCACCTTGTCCACTTTTTTGCTCAATTTTTTAAACCCACTATTGTGGGGTCTGGGGGTGTCAGCCCCAGAATCCAATTATTTTTGCACTTTTTAACGAAGTGGTGTACATAAAAAATGCAAATCTGGTCATTTAAATTAATCTCATTGTTGCGGGGGTCTGAAGGCGGCAGCCCCCAGGAAACGAATTCGAGAATTTTTTGATTTTTAGGCCAAATTTGGTCAATTGGAGACGTATCGGAAATTTTTTTCGGACGGGCGATAAAAACCAAAGGGGGGACCCTTGTGTACAATTTCTTCAGGTTTGACCAAAAAGGGGGGTTGCCTATAATTGACTATTAACACAAATTGTACTAAAAAGGCGAACTTTTCAGCCTGTGCCAGGTGTGGCGAAGAGATTATATAGTTTTGACTTGGATGAATTATTTGATGAATTAGTTGACAAATGGATATATAAATGGCTTGTATCATATCCAATCCAGCTTGGGTTAATGTGATCATACTATAAGCGATAAATACTCGCTGTCACGATGTGCGATTGAGACGAAACACCAAAAGGTTTCTGCATGTTCGCTGCATTCTATTAACAAATTCTTATATGTCATTGCCATTTTCGAAAGCTGGCGCTCACGAATTGTTCGCGCGAATAGAGTTGAATAGGCCTAGGGCTGATTTAGATTCAAACCTCGGTATAATTTCGAACAATTTGAGAACACACACGTACAACACGTGTGCAGCCTTGCTGCGAAGAAAGCAGCAAAAATTGAAAAATTTTGGGATGTTTTGAAAAATGTGAAGTTAGTTCTAGTATTTATTATACTAAAAATGTTGATTATCTTTGAAAATCTAAAAAAATCGGTATAAAAATTTTGTAATTCGGTCAGAAAATTTAGGTACCCGAACCACTTTTTGCGTCCCCGAACTGACTTGTACCCGAACCCGAACCCGAACCCGAACTGAAAAAATGACCCGAACCGTACCCGAACCCGAACCCGAAGCCGAACTTTTGTCCCAACACTACCCATGGGGCGTCATGTGGCACCCCACGGGGTGCCCCGTGATTTTCTATTTTTAGGCCAAATTTGGTCAGTTGAAGACGTTTATATCTATCGGAATTTTTCGGACAATACCAACCTTTGTGTACAAATTCAGGAGGAAAAAATTTCGGGGGAATCTCCCCCAAACCTCCTCCTGGGTGCTCCCTTGGGTAAAACCGACTACCCATAAGTTTTTAGGAAAAACTCAACGCAGGCCCAACCTTGCTTTGACAGGTGTTTCATCCATATATAGATGCGTAGACAATGTTGGGGCGGGTAGGGGTTACCCACCTCCTAAGAGGGCTCCCATTGGTGCCCCAAGAAAAGCTAAAACTCCAAGCGATTTTGTCAAATTTTTCTATAGAATTCGTCCGGAGAGCACTGTGAGCGTATATATGTATATATATATGGATATATAACTGCCATAGCATGTCATTGGTACATCCGTATTTTTCTCCGACCACCGACAAGTCAAAAGTATTTCACGCTCCAAGCTGTTCCTACTTTATGTATGAATAATAACTATTTTTTTTCGTAATTTTCATATTGAAAGAACTGTATGTGAGTAACTGCTGAACCCTGAGTGTATAAAGCGACCATAGCCTTGGTTGTGCAGTATTTGCCTAAATGTATTGTATTGCATTGTCTGTTTCAGGATGTGGCCCTCTGGTGCTGCATCCGTGCTAGGCCACAGTGTCGGTCGATGTCTCCACAAGTCCACCCGAAGTGCCATAACCAAGTCTAAATTCAACCACCCCAGTCCTTTGCCGCGAACGTGGAAAATGTCGAAGGGCTATCGGGTCACTGGACCACGGACTTCGGACAAGGATAAATGGAGCAAATACTACACCGACATGCCCTATTGGCTCTTCCGTGTGCCTGCAGCGCCTTGTATGTTTCTGATATATGAAACATCGTATGTCCCAAGGGCGTACCCAGGGGGGGGGGGTGGGGGGAATACCCCCCCGAAATTTTTTCCAAGTGAAAATTTACACAAGGGTCCCCCCCTTAGGTTTTTATGGTCTGGCCGGAAAAATATTTTCCTGATACATCTGCAATTGGGCTGCTGCCCCCAGACCCCTGCAACTTTTTGAACATTAGCAGGCAAAAACACACTGCAAGGATGCAATTTTGTTTGAAAAAGTACAAATTGGGTAGATAATTCAGCAGTTGTAGAGGTCTGGACGCATCAGCCAGCCCCCAGAAAAAAATGGAGATTTTTCAATTTTTAGGCCGAATACAGGGTTATTTTTTTGAAAATCGGCACTGCGTAAAAACTGCGTATTTTTATTTTTGACTGCGTATTTTTATTTAGAAACGATTGCGTATTTTTCTAACACTAGTATATAAATGGTTAAAGACATAGCCAACGCCTTTAAACGGCGTGTCCTAGTACAATGAACATAACATTTGGTTGGAGTAACCGTAAAAAAGCTGGTCACAAAGTAACACATGGTCATGTCCAGTTGACAGTTTTTTCCAAACAATTTGTACAACATCCGATCTGTATCTTTGTTTAATGTGAGCAATCTATTAATTTGAAAACTTTTAGGACGCTGAACTATGCCCAATGTGCCATTTCCGTAGTTTTAGACTGGGGGAACGACTTTCAGATTCTTCAAAATTATGTTCGGTTCCATACGATATCGATACAAACAAATACATACAAATCCATACACTTGCTTACGTTTTAATAAAAGACAATAGCAAGAAACACAAAGCAATAAAGTTGCAGGGTTCTGGGGTCGGCAGCCCCCACTCCCCAGTACAAAATTTGGAAATTTTTTAATTTCAGGCCCAATTTTGGAGACGCACCGGAAAATTTTTCCGGTAAAGTTTGATTTACTGCCGCCTGGTGGGCACTTGAAGGCTGCGTAAATTGTGCGTATTTTTATTTTTGACTGCGTAAATTTACGGTTCACTGCGTAAATACGCAGTATTTTACGCAAAAAAATAACCATGGCCGAATATGATCAACTGGAAACGTATCAGAAATTTATTCCGCCGGGAAAATTAAAACAAAAGATGGGAGCGTCAAATCAGACAGTGTATTACACGTCAAGTAAATGCAGCATAATGTACTGGTGTGACGTTTACATTCGCAATTGCAGCATAATGTACTCATGTATACATGTACAGGCTTTCCAGTAAAAAATTTCGATATTTTTATTTTAGGCCAAAATGTTGTCAATTGTAGATGTATCGGAAATTTTTTCGGCCGGGCATTAAAAACCCTTGTCCAAAAATTCACTGGGGAAATTTTTTTTTGGGGGGATCTCTTCCATTCCCCCCTTCCTGGGTACGCCTTTGCTTATAATTTGATGCTTTTAAGGTGGTAGTTGCGTTTTCGAGGTTTTTGTGATTTCTATGTAAACTTTGCGCCCACAGAACACAGAAGTTACGAATGATACTTGAGCACGAATTTTTGGCACATTAATGTAAAGGTCAAATGCCCAGGCTTGTCTCTCAATTTGTCAAAATTTTACCTGTGGACTTTTTTTACAGTACTTTAATTACTGAAAAATTCTTTTAATTTTCGGTGCTTTGTCTTGTGCTCTAATCAAAAACTGAGGGAGATACCTGGGGATTTTAGACGCGTCTAAAACCGTACCAACTTTCAGCTCCAACAGGTATATAATCGTATGATTCATAGCTGCTGGCGCAAACTTTTTGTAAAAACACTTGAATTTTGGCTAGGATTTTCTCAACGCTAATCCTAAAAAGAAGACTGCGGGTTGACTTTCCATACATAGCATACTTTTAGGTAAGAAATAGTTCTACTTTATGCAAAATACCGCTTGCAGTTTGAAGCTGTAATCACTGAGCTATGGCCCCTTCCATAAAAACATCTACTTACGCAATTACCCCGTTGAGAAACTTCCTGGGTATGGGCTTGTTTTGACATGATTAATAAGTAGCAGCAAGAGTGCATAATAGGAAGAGTATGACACTCTTCCTATTATGCCTTCGGGCGTGCGTCCAATGCGGAGCGCGAAATAGCCCGTTTATGTACGGTTTTCAGGGGGGGTACCCCCCCCCCTCAAAACGATACCCCGGTACCCACCCTCCTCAGTTCAGTACCCGGTCTTCAGTGGAGGGGGGGTACCCCCCTCATTTCAGCACATCAACGAAAGTCCTTGTTAGTGTCTTGAAATGAGGGGGGGGTACCCCCCCCTCAACTGAAGACCAGGTACTGAACTGAGGGGGGGGTACCCCCCCCTCAGTTGAGTACGGGGTCTTCAATTGAGGGGGGGTACCCCACCTCAAAACCGTACATAAACGGCCTATTTCGCGCTCCGCATTAGACGCGCGCTGCTAGGCATAATAGGGAGAGTGTCATACTCTTCCTATTATGTACTCTTGGTAGCAGTTTTTCTAAATTTTTAATCCTAATCCCATTTATAACTAATCCTTCATCAAAACCAATTGTAGTTGTAAATCAAGCAGTTGAAACGTTAGGGATCTGGAAAATTTACAAATTTGATGGTTTAGACGTAATTTTGAAAATTTTTTCAAAACTTTCGCGACGAAAATGCTAGTATCGGGACTTTTTGGCCCAAATCAGCTATGACTTCTTTCAGCCTCTGCCGAAATAGTGCTTCACGGGACGCACATGCAAGGGTTTTTTTTGGGTCCACGAGTGGGTCCAGTCTCAAGATCTCTTAACTGGACCCAGCAAAAATTAACCTGACCCAAGCCAGACCCATGCACATAATTCGACATCTAACTACTTGAATCACTCCAGTAAGTTGCCTGGCCGAAAATAATTTCTGATACGTCTCCAATTGACCAAATTTGGCTTAAAATTAAAAATTCCCATTTTTTTCCTGGAAGTTGCAGCCCCCAGCCCAGACCCCAAACTTTGTGTCTTACTATTCCTTGTTGTTGCTTATCTGGTCCTCTGGGCTAACCCAATATAACCATGACAGCTACAGCCGCCCCTGCATTCTGCATGCATGCATGCGTTCTGTAGGAAGTCCACCACCGCCAGGGGCTCGTAGTAGGGATGGAAGTCTCGGTCTCGGTAAACAATTTTCCGTGGTCCCCCCTCTGGTCTTTATGGCAGGGAAATTTTTTTGGAATCTCTTGTAATCTTACCTAAAAACTTGTGAATTACAAGTCATCATATCAATAGGTTAAAAATGGCAAAAAAAGACCAAAAGTCTCGGTTTTTGCGGTCTCGGAATTTGGTCTTGGTCTCGGTCTCGGAAAAAAACCGAGACTTCCATCCCTAGCTCGTAGGCAAGGACCCCTAGGTGCCTAAGCCGTGAAGATGTGTGTGGCGGACAGGGTTTTTTGGTCAAAAATGGCGTCATTTGCAGAAATGAAACTTAAAAATGCCGTTCAGAAAATAAAAATGACGAAGCTTTGACGAAAGGTTTTGAGCAAATATTGACGCTGATTTGACTAAATTCGGCCTAGAAATTGAAAAAATCTCCAATTTTTTTCTGGATGCTACCGCCCCCAGAGTCCCAGACCCCTGCAACTTAGTACTTACTCGTATTTGTTATTAGCTTTCATCAAACACTCTGCATGTGTACGCGAGTACATTTACCTATCTAGTATCTAAGTGCACTATCTGACGTGACGTTCTGCGTCTGACGTGATTTGCTTTTGATTTCCCGGTTCGAAAAAAATTGATACATCGCCACTTGACCAATTTTGGCCTAAAAAGTGAAAAAAATCTCTTAATTTTTGCTGGGGGCTGCCGCCCCCACAGGCTGCAGCTGTGTCCATAAGTGTTTTTGCATTGTGGTGCTAATTTTTTTAGTTACAGTTGCTAAAAGGTCCATTTTATCCCATTACAAAAAATCGAAAAGTCATTTCCCCGAAACTTTTTTCTGGGTATATACGCGTGCAGATTATCACAAATGTTCGCTTACGACTCTTGACCCAGACAGTGCTTAACTGGACTCAACGAAAATTAGCCTGACCCAACGTGGACCCATCGTCGATTTTGAATAAAAAACCCTGCGCACATGGCCAAAAAATGTGCGAAATTTCAGAAAAAAGTGCGGCGTTTCGCGCTTTTTGACTCTTAAAAACACTGATGTGTACCCAGATTTTCGGAACCCGTCCTCTTTTTCCCGTCGATTTTGTGAAGAGGGTCCCCCCACAATATCCACCTCCTTCATGTTTGCCTACTTCTGTGTAAATTTTATACGTTGTTCTTTTGTCTTCCATTTCGATGTATTCATTCTGTTGTTTTCCTTTTTTTCTAAATTTTTGTTTTTCACTGATTACTCATGGACAGTGAAGCTTTGATACTCATTGTTCACCACAAATTGCCCCTGAGTCCCTGACTTATAGATACTTCCTCCATTCCCTACCCACCTCTGTCAGTTTCGTTTAGTCAGCCTGTCACGGGCTAGCGGGAACAGGAGGGCTAGCCCTGAACAGGAGGGCAATGCTCACGTGACAGCATAGTAGTTTCATTTCGAATGTTTGCTATGCACGCATCCGTAGGCTGGTGACAGGGGTACCCGTCATTCCTCTTGCATCTGGCTACGCCCCTGTACAAAGCTCGACTTAAATGCTGGGGCCGTATTCTCAAAATTACCTGCAGGTAAAGTTAGGCTAACTTTACCCACAGGTAAGGTGAAGGTAAAGTTAATTCTGCGGGTAAGGGTAAAGTTAAAGTTTACCAGAGGGTAAAGGTAAATTCTTAGAATACGGGGTAAAGTTAAAGTTAAACTGTGGGTAAGGTTAAAGTTTAACCTTACCTGTGGGTAAGGTTAAACTTTACCTGTGGGTAAGGTTAAAATTTAACTTTACCTGTGGGTAAGGTTAAAGTTTAACTTTACCTGTGGGTAAGGTTAAAGTTAAACTGTGGGTAAGGTTAAAGTTTAACTTTACCTGTGGGTAAGGTTAAAATTTAACTTTACCTGTGGGTAAGGTTAAAGTTTAACTTTACCTGTGGGTAAGGTTAAAGTTAAACTGTGGGTAAGGTTAAAGTTTAACTTTACCTGTGGGTAAGGTTAAAGTTTAACTTTACCTGTGGGTAAGGTTAAAGTTTAACTTTACCTGTGGGTAAGGTTAAAGTTAAACTGTGGGTAAGGTTAAAGTTAAACTGTGGGTAAGGTTAAAGTTTAACTTTACCTGTGGGTAAGGTTAAAGTTTAACTGTGGGTAAGGTTAAAGTTAAAGTCCAACTGTGGGTAAGGTTAAAGTTAAAGTTTAACGGTGGGTAAGGTTAAAGTTAAAGTTTAACTGGGAGTAAGGTTAAAGTTCAAAGTTAGTAAAATTTTGTGCAAATTTTGTTTGAAACTAGGCATTTGTGTGTTTTTCCAGTATTTGTCTCAGTTTTCTACAAGTTCGTCCAGTTTACATATAGTGTTTTCCTTTCTTTGCAATCACTTGAATTTATGGACCGCAAGAGCTGTAGTTTGTGCAGCAGTGCAAAAAATTATATATCTGCTGTTTGTACACGATGCGTATATTCAAAGGTGGGATTTAAAGCCCTCAGGTGCGGTGCTCATCTCCGTTACAGAGCCCTGGAACGTCAGGGGCGCCACATCTACAATGACTATATACATCCATGGAGGGGGGGGGCAACCCATACCCATCTGAAATGGGGGGCTCCGGACCAAATAAGGGGCGCCCCCCCTTCTTACTAAAAGTAGGCCAGGGGCCCAAATCGGTGAGGGGGGAGGCAAAACCGCTGAGGCAGGACCATGGCCCCCGGCCCCGCCTGGCTACGCCACTGGCTTTTTCATTAGCCCACCCAATCGCTGGTGCACTGCATAGTCCTTCAAGCGAGATTTATTTATAAAGCATTTGGGGGGATAATATATAGTAGCGTAGCCAGGATCAAGTTGAGGGTGCGGCCAACGTGCCTGTTTGTCCGAAACTTTTCCCGGGGAAGGAGGGGTGCTACATTTTTATCCGAGGGGGGGGGGCAAATCGCTGAGGGGGGTGGGCAAAACCGCTGAGGAGAAGGGTATGGGCCTGGCCCCCCACCAACCCCCATGGCTACGCCTCTGATATATACGCCAGTATACACGCATGCATTTGCTGTCGCGAAAGGCAGAAAGAAGGAAAAGCGAGTTACAGAGTTGCTGCTTTCAGGGGCCTGGGGGTGACTACCTTCAGAAAAAAAAATTACAGAAAATTTTGATTTCCAGGCCAAATTTGGTCAATTGTGGACGTATATCGGGAAATTTTTATACACATTTTTAAAAATTGGTAAAAAAAGCTCACCCTCACCCATTGCTAAATTTAAACTTTTCCTTCAGCCTCAGTTGAAGTAAACATTTACCTACCCCACTCACAGTTGCAATTTTAACCGTAACCACAGTAAACTTTAACTTTAACCTTACCCACAGTTAAACTTTAACTTGAACCTTACCCACAGTTAAACTTTAACCTTACCCACAGGTAAAGTTAAATTTTAACCTTACCCGCAGTTTAACTTTTAACTTTAACCTTACCCACAGGTAAACTTTAACCTTACCCACAGGTAAAGTTAAACTTTAACCTTACCCGCAGTTAAAGTTTAACTTTACCCTTAGGTAAAATTTTGAGAATACTATTTTACCTTCACCTTACTTGTGGGTAAAGTTAGCCTAACTTTACCTGCAGGTAATTTTGAGAATACGGCCCCTGAGTTTACACTGTACAGCATTTGGGCAGAAAATTATTGTACTGTACATTATTTAATAATAAAAAAAACAGTACAGCATTTGTGCGGAAACTTTTCGTGCATTACATATTTAGACGAAACCTATTGCGATAATGTTTCATTGGTAGTTTATATGGAATACATGAATACAGTCAAGCATCGCTTCTCGAGCTTTCTAAGCTCAGATCAAAGTGTAGTATCTGTTCTTATCAGCTTAATCTCTGGTACAAGAGCCACGTGCTCTTTGAGATTATCCTGATTTTTGGAAGGCGGATGGGTGTTTCAGCTTGCTGGACCCTGTCCATGGGTTGACCCGGTATGGCAGTACCGCCGGGTTCGGCCCTCTTCCCGAAAGGGAAGAATAGAATTACTGATATGTCGCAAACTAGACTAGTTGAATTGTATAATATTAATTTTTAGTATATATAGCCCTGTCCCCTAGGTCGGGCCCCTAGCGTTATGTAAGTCTGCCGCCTACTCCCCCAAAATGTACACAAGGTTGCCGTTGTTGATAGTATTCTGCATCGTCTGCCTTGCATGCCAATAAATTTTGCGTCGTCTTGAAAGAAATCACAAATTTATTTGGAGAAGTATTTGAATTTTAGACTGTCAATTGGTGACATATGTATATAATATCTGAATTGTTTTTCTGTGGAGCCACAAAAACTGGCATATTTTATATTTATTGTTTATCTTATTTTATTTTATCCCCCCTCGCTCCGCCATTATTCCAAAACGACGTTTTAGGGACTTTTTAGTTGCAGTTATGTCCCTGGGCCTTGCGTCCCACCCGTGTGGTTTTTATTTTTTTATTTAAATGTAGTATAGGTGGCTAGCGAGGCTTCAATTACGTATAAAAACAGTTTTTTCGCTTGTAAATTGTTTCCTTCCAGCTCACCCGACTAGGCGATAAATTTATCTCGTCTCAGTCCAGTGTCACCTGCTAGGGCTGCATGCGCTTCACTAGCAAACATTAGAAATAAAACTACTACGTGCCCGTTGCTCTCTTGTTCCAGGCTAGCCAGCGGATAGGCTGACCAAACGAAGTTAGCAAAAAATAAATTGTTTCTCATCAAGACCAAGCCCGCGTGCAAAAACTCGTGCGCTGCGCGCACTCGTTCATGCAGTTGGCGCTTCACGTTACAGTGCGTATAAATTACTGAGTGCACGCTACATCGTGCTATAACTTACACTAATTAACAACACTTGGTGTGATTATGTTGGTAATCATCAGCACCACGTCGCAAGCTTACCTAAATGCGTGGCGAAAAAGTAAGTTAGGTAGCTTTGCAAGGATAATGAGTACCTAATTACTGGTGTCAACTTATTTATACTCGTGTTCATGTTTATGCTTTTAGTTTTAATATGTATCATTTCAGTTGGCTATAAAGACCCCGACGAGTACAACTATGATTCAAAGATGGCAGAATTTTACGGCGAACAATTCCACCAGTTTGTCGTCGGGCAAAATGGAGAACTGGAGGATGATCCGGAAAAGTTGCCCCCAGAACGACTGCCGCAACTTGTGGTGCCAGATTTGACTAAATTTAAAGTGTGTTATACTCATACATGGGCGTGGGGGGGGTTTGAGGGGCTTTCACCCCCCCCCCCAGAAGGCATCTTCACCCCCCCCCCCCCCGACAGGTGCTTTACCCCCCCCCCCAGAATTCTTTGAAGGTCGTTCACGAAGTAAAATTCGGTGGCTCACGAAGCAAAAATGGCCGAAAAAGTTGCTCCGCACCCCACCCCCCCCCCCACCCCCGGTGGCTCACCCCCCCCAGAATTCGGTAGCTGCCCACGTATGGTTATACTGCGGTGGATTTTTAGTGACAACGTTTGATTCATACTGTCAGCCTTTGTTTCGTTAAGTCGGCAACAATACAAAAAAGTCACATGATCACAAAAGCTGTGCTTCGCCTTTTACTCCGTCCACAGGTGTACATGGGATGTGGGGGGCAAGCTTTCACTCTAGATCTAGGATTTTTGGGCAAGTCCCACCCCCTTCAGACTCGAGTTATAGATTGCTCTAAAAATAAGCAAAAAAGCTGAAGAATCGCGAAAAATACTGGACTATGAATCGTGAAAACTACTGGAATATTTTACGCATTTGTGAACATCAGCATTTTCCTAAGTCACCCTGTTATTATGAAGCTCAGTACCTATATACACTACGATTTTTTTAGATAGGGACCTAAAGCCCATATTTTTAAATTTGACGATTTCAGAACATGGTTTTTTGTATCAAATGTTTTTGTATCAAATGTGGTATCTTTACACACTTACTCATAGCTTTTTCTATCCGATGTTAAATCCGTTGTGTACTGCACATTTTACACATGCTAGATTTTGCAGAGAACTTGCTGTTATTGTTTTAGCTGAAACCTTACGTTTCCTTCCAGACTGACGTCAACGAGGAGCACTATGACCGCCAACCCCTCACTGCCCAGAAGCTGTTTGACGTCAATTATGCGGCAGAAGTGAAAGCAAAAAGTCGTGATGGATTTTACTCTCAAGAAAAGACCTCGTGCTTAGTGGATTATACCCCCAGGGTACCGACTGAATGATGATAGCTGATGATGATATTTTGCTCTCTTTGCAGCAAAGCTTTACATGTGTGGGCGTGTGTGTGCGTTTTTGAAAATACTCAAATGTTTACTCAGGTTTGGATTTAGGCTTAGGCTTAGGTAGTATCAGAGTTAGTATTATGCTTAGTTTTGGGTTAAACTCAAGTATTAAGCTTAGTTTTGGGTTAAACTCAATTTTTAAATTTTGGATGTTGTACATATGTTTATGTGCATAGTCTTGCTGTAACTAAAGCTACGTGATGAAATGATAGGTATTATGAACGAAAATAATTTGATGAGTCAAGAACAGAAAAATACTGTTGTCCTATTTTTTTCGTATAATGCAACGAAAGCTCTTGCTACCAGTTTATCGATGAGTATGACTACGACATTAATATTCTTGTGCGACATTAATATTCTTTAATATTCTTGATTTAAATTTTATTTTTTTGCTCGTTGTGTACAGAACATTATTTTTCAATTAATTATTCCAGTTTGCGATAACTTAGTTTATTTTTTTGCCAAAAACCAGATTTTTTACGCTTTTTATAATCGTCATTAAATAACGTTTTGTTTAATAATAAAACATTTCAAAGATTTATCGGATTTAATTAAGTTGAGCTTTTATGAATTTGCTTATTTTTCGCGAATCGCTTCGAAAGTGTAAAACTTTAAATAAGTGTTTTAAACTTCTTGCATATCATTGTTTTGAAAAAAGGGACTTCACATCCATTCTGCGATGGCTTTACCGTCAATTCGGAGATTTCAGACTTATAGCCTCGTCATGACCATTTACCCTGCAAAGTTATGAACAAGCTCTTCTGCTGAGTGAGAAGCGAGGTCTGAGTGTCAAGAATCCAGAGGCAGATTTAAACGCGGCCTCCAATGGAGGACACCAGAAATTGAAAATCCAAACCATTACACTATGAGGCCACTGGAACGCTCAACCGAAGTTTGACCTACGTAAGTTCGTCGTCAAGTGGAAAAGAATTAGGACTATCTTAGACAAAAGCGTTCGCACCGTATATTTGATATGCATTATTCAATAGTGTTATATTTGGTAGAATTTTAATTCAGTTGAATCGTATTTATTTTTAAACGTACAAAATATGAATAGTGTTGCATGTTTGCACGGCATTCGTACAACTTTTCGCTCATTACTGGAATTTGTTCGATTAATTCAAAGTCAGTATGAATTGCAGAAGTTCTAGCAGCGAAGACTTCAGCTCTGTTGATGTTCGCGCATTGCATGACAGATCACCCACCAACAAGCACTTCTAGTGTTAAATAAGCATTACTTTTACAATTCTACCAGATTAACTTAAGAATCTGTAGTATTCCGAGTATAGCGCGTATATGCTGCCCCTCAGGTGTTTTTGTGTAAAAAATACCGCCATCAATAGCGCATACGCTTCAGATGGTGCCTGATGGTGTTATTCTTTTTCGCAATTTGCCGAGTAAACGAATATCGGCCGTAACGTAATGAAATCAACGCTTGGGCATAGACAATCGTATAACTAGTTGAAAAGATCAAGGTTGTTATGTTTATCCTATATATTGCTTGTTGTTTACTATCAAAAAATAATAATAAAATCTTTTTGTTCTAATGCTTTTGATGTTGTTCTTGTAAATTGAAAAAGAGGTTTTGTTAGGAAGAGGGTAGGAGTAGGACTTACTCTCTAGTTAGGTACAGGGTTAAACATTCTAATTATGATGTTGTGGTGATAATAACAACATCGTTCTGCGTCTCAAACGTTCAGGAAAGGAGTAGCTGCTGTCTGCTATTTTTGAAGAACAGACATTTAA
>JASANF010005866.1:0-16668 GCA_030248245.1 Trissonchulus sp. WLG1_4
TTAGTGTTGTTGTCAACTGATTGTAATATCTTTATATGTGGTGATTTAAACATGCCAAAGTGAACTGGGATTTATATCATGTGAATTATGCCTTCGGTCAGCTTTTTCTGAATGGTATAGCCTCCTTAGGACTGGAACAATTAGTTTCTGAGCCAACGAGACTTAATCCCCCACATATTTTGGATGTCCTTCTCACAAACAATGCTGATTTAATTAAGAAACTGGTACATCTCTAATCCTATTGGTAAATCTGATCATGCTTCACTTACTTTTCTAATCGAAGTAGAAAGAGTTTAAACCCAAGCAAAAGTTTTACCGTAATTTTTATGCTATGGATAAGGTAGGAATTAGTACATACTTAGCTAATATTGACTGGCATACTGTATTGTGGCATGATTATAACCCGCAATCCTGTACTTCTATTGTTGAATTGTTTTGGTGTAACTTCAAGCATATTGTTAACTTTGCAATTCATAACTTCGTTCCATTAACTCAACTAAGAAAATCCAAAATGTTTTGGAATTCTTCGTTAGTACAACTCGATCGCCTGCGTACATCAGCTTTTAAAACATGGACTCGAGATATGGATTACAGGGCCATGGTCGAATATAGAAGATTAACTGTAGCGTTCGATGCTGCTCTTATACGTTTCTGTTCAAACCATGAGAATATGTTAGCTAAACAGAAAAATTCTCGAGCCTTTTTCAGTTATATTAAATCTAGAGTGAAACCTAGAGATACTATACCTCCTCTGAGAGAAGTAAATCGAATTATTACTGACACATGCAAAAAAGCGGAACTGCTGAACTCTCATTTTGCTTCGGTTTATGTAGATGATGATGATGTGACTCCTAATATCGTTGCGGGGGCTTTTCCATCGTGCTCTCATTTATGCTTCGATGTACTTGATGTATACTGTAACCTTTCAAAGCTAAAATCATGCATGGTATCTGGTCCAGACGAAATACCGTACTTATTTTATAAAACATTTGCAGCCGAACTAGCCTTTCCTATTTTCTTTATTACTCAGTTTGCGTACCACTTTGGTGAGCTACCGGATGACTGGAAAGATGCCAATGTAACTGCTATTTATACCCCCCCCCAAAAAGAAAGGGTCACGCTCAGATGTCGATAGTTATAGGGATGTCTCTTTGTTGTGTGGTGCGTCTAGACCGCTAGACGCTATATTAAACGACCATTTATTGAAACACTGTATGGATAATTCTGTCTTTTCTTCCACGCAACATGGTTTTCTTCCTAGACGCTCTACTGTTACAAATCTTATTGACTCTTACTCCAAATGGGTTAAAATATTAGACAATCATGAAAATATTGACGTTGCTTTTATAGACCTGAAGAAGGCTTTTAATACTGTTTCACATACAAAATTACGTAGCAAGCTAAAGATGTTGGGGTTCAATGAAAAGCTTTTGAAAATATTATTTTTGTTTATTAGCGGTCGTAGGCAGCGAGTTAAACTTGATGATAGTTATTCAAGCTGGAGTCGTGTTACTAGTGGCGTCCCTCAGGGATCAGTATGCGGCCCAACGCTCTTTTTAATATATGTAAACGATCTTTTGCTTGAGTTGGGCAGCAAAGCATCATGGTATGCAGATGATTCCAAAATCTATAGTTCTGGGATGGACAGATATGTCATGTTACAAGCGCTTTTAGACAAGTTTAGTGATTGGGTTAAAATTTGGCAAATGAATATTTCTGTTAATAAGTCATTTATTTTACCTCTTGGTTTCAATAACGTAGCAGGACAGTATTTGTTTGATAACTCTGTTATAAATTATACAGATGGTGTATGTGATTTGGGCATATATATTAGCGATAAGTTTAAATTCTCTCATCACATATCGAATGTTGTAAAAAAAGGCAATTTTGCTTTGTATATGCTTCAATCGGGTATAGTTTCGCAAGATATTGATCTGAAAATTCGCTTATATTGTATCTATGTTCGCCCAATCCTAGAGTACGCGTCTGAAGTTTGGTCTCCATTTCTTATTCAAGATATTCGGAAATTAGAATCTGTCCAAAAAAGATTTACTCGTAATTTCTGGAATTTGAGAAACCTGGAGTATGAAGAGAGATGCAGTATTTTAGGTCTCGAGACTCTCGAGTTCAGACGTTTGTTTCGAGATTTGTGCCTTACGTATAGAATTGTCCATGGCTTAACTGTTCTGAATCCATATGACTTGTTTAAATTCAGTGAGGATAGCCGTACGAGAGGTCACTGTTTTAAACTGCGGCAATCTATTTGCCATTCTAACACGGCTAAGTATTGGTTTACGAACCGAATTGTTGAACCATGGAATTCATTGTCAGAGTCTACCGTTTCTGCTCCGTCATTTAAGAAATTTAAGGAACGGTTGACAAGCGAGTCTATTAATTTAAAAAGGTTTTTAAAGGTTTTTAAATAAAAACTAAACATGTTGGTTGTTTGACTATTATTTTTATTTATTCTGATTTTGTGGTGATTATTAGTTCATGGCGACGACTTTTTCAGTTTTTGTTTTTCTTTGTTTATTTTTAACATGTTATCAGTCTGTTATTTTTGTTTTCAATGCTTGTTTATTTGTTCTATACCGTTTGGTCCTTTATTTTTTTTTGAAGTAAATTCTTCTTCTTCTTCTCGTTGCATCAACGATTTTCCCGACGACTTATCATTATTAGGAAATATTTCAGGAAAACATCTGCATTTTTGCCAAATGAAAACTCACGTGCTTAAAACTTGCGCCTGTCTGGTATCTTTATAAGCTTGAAACTTTGAATTTATATTTTTGGCAATAATCAGTTAATTAGCAATAAACTGTTGGTGCTAGCAAGTTGCTGACTTCTATTGGCACAGTTTATTGTCATGTGTTAATTGCTGTTGCATCATCTTTTATTTCCAGTAGCGTTAGTACTCTAGCAGACTTTGTTGGGGAAATGTCTTGGCTTTTAGTTCGCTAAGGTAGTTTGGCTCATTTTATCAAGACTAATTCGCGGTTAGAAATCGTACAGGCATGTGCAGTGTGTACTGTTATTCGCTGTGGTAACCATTCTACACAAAGACCAGTTCTGTACCTAGCCTACACTAGAGCCGGTGAAACTCCATACTCTAAAACCAGGCGCTTTAACAAGGGATTTAAAAAGTGTGGTTGAGTGGGCGGAAATGTGGCAGTTAACTGTGGCCTTTCAAAAGTGTGTTGTGGTGCCTTTCGGTCATGTCAATCCAAATTTAAATATTATTGATAATAGTTAATAGAATACCTATCTCTAACAGTTTTAAAGATTTGAATTATTTCCAACAAAAGTTTAAAGTTTTCGGAACATTGTAAGGCTGTGTCCTCTAGTGGTCCTAGAACAGTTGATTTGATTTTTAAAACATTCGTTACCGTTACTAAAGATGTGGATTTTCTTGTCAATTATATAGTATAAGACATATGTGCGAAATAGTTGGAATATGCATGTGTTGTGTGGAACCCGCATTTGCTTTGTGATATAAGAAAAATTGAATCCGTGCAACGTAATTTTACTCGACGATTAGTGCCAGGATTTGATTACGAAATTCGGTGTACATTTTAGGTTTGAGAAAAGTTAGCATTGAGACGTATGAAAATTGACTTAGTTATAGTATATAAAATGTTGTTCGATGTTATGATCTGTGTTTCTCCGATTTTTCTTAACCTAGCCAATGATATTGAGACGAGGGGGCATTTATGGAAAGTTAGAACCCAAGCTTTGTCGTACTGAGTGAGAAAAACAGTTTTTTAGTTATTGAGTGGTTGCGGCTTGGAACTCCCTGCACCTATCAGGGCAAAGAACACTTTTAAAGCTAAGTCGCCTACGCATTTTAAACTATTATTGGACGAAATTGATGAGTTATTGTCCAGATTTTTAGTTGAATAGTGCTGCTGAAAAATTACACGTGTAAGTATATAATATATATATATATACTGTTTAATGTCAATTGCAAAAAGTGTCTTTTTTTGTTACATTCAATTGCTGTTTTGCTCTTTTTGTTTGTTTTTGTCACTCCGTCTGTGAAACGTGAATCGTGTTAACACTCAGATGGAGTGAAAAAAATAAAGTAGTATATATATAGTAGAAAAACGATGATTTTCGACAAAAATTGAATTTTTTCGAAAAGGTATAAATCAACGTTTTTTCGCATGGAAAGTGCTAAAAATGAACTCAGCGCATGCGAAAACCTATAAAAACGTGTTTTCTCGGTGAAAAAATGTCAGTTTGAATTTACTCCCCCCCCCCCCCCCCCCGCCTCAGTTGCGCCCAAATAACTGGACAAAAATTTATTAGCAGAAATAAATAAATAAAATTGTATAGTAAACTTTAAATTTTTTTCATATTTCAGGGTCAAAAATATCACTCGAAGAGATAAAAATGGTAGACCCGAAAAAAAATTCAGTCGGTTTACCGGAGCCTTTGTCAGCATTGGATACCAAGTAAGCGCCACTTTTTCAAATATCTTTATTAGCTGTTGTGGATGAGAGTGGGCATGTCAATATACAGTTTTTTTACCACCTCTCACAGCCATTGCATTCTTGCTGTAGAATTCAGGCTGTCCTCGCCAGCTCAAGGTACGAGCCCGCGAGGGAACACCAGATGCATACTCAAAAAAGCAAACAAACAAACAATGTGAACGTCAGGGATGTGCGAGTATGCACCTGGTATCCGAGAGAAAACGCAATGGGGCGTAAAGCCGCTCTAGCAGCAGTACGGGCCAGCTGCCGTTCATGCGAGATACCCCTGGGGCTCCAGTAGGAGGTGTAATGTTTGTGTTAAGGTGTGGTGAGTATATGTGTAGTTAATCGTGCAGCAGATTGTTTTTACTTTGACGCTACGTAAAGCAGCATCGTGCAGGTTAGGCATCCCACCGCTATGGCCGAGAAACTTAGTCCGGCCCTCATTGTGCGCTATTGTTTTGTGTCAGACATACACACTATTTTATATATAAAAAGCTAAATACGCCACAACAAGCCCGCTCCACATTATAAAAGCATCACCAAGCATTATTTAGTTATCATGCAAAAAGGCAACTAAATTGCAGGCACCCGCTAGGCATACGAGGGTGACATTTCGAAAAATTTACATGATAGAAACATTGTTACGGAAACATTTTTCTGTTTTTATTTTATGTGTTAATTTTTTTACAATGTATATATGCTTTTTTCAGCTCTTTTGCATATCGAACTGTGAAGGATCGGCTGCCAGCTATCCTAACGAAAACAATCGATGCTACTCATCGGCATCGACAGGCAGTCATGAGAGAATTTGGAACAGTATGGCCTGGTTTATTTTGTACTTAATTGTTACTTGGTGTTTTATATATCATTATATACAACTGCTTTTCACATAAAATAAACGAACAAAAAGTGTATTTTATACAGTTTAAAAAAAAACAAAAAATACACAAACTATTTTTGTTTTTGTAAGTAAAAGTTTCAACTATTTACAAGTTTTTGGGTTAAACTTGTCAACGTCAACGTCGCGCCAACTTCGCAAAAAGTGATCAAAGTTGGCCGGAAAGTGGCGAAAAAAAATTTGTATTTTTTTCAAAAATCGAGTTAGAATCTATTTTTAACGCAAGAAACTAAAAATTAAGTTATACAAAAAAATTTGTTTGTCACTTTTCGCGAAACTTCGTTCCTTTTTGGTAACGAAGCTTTTTGACGTTGCCAATTTGTGTCTAACACGATCTTTTGGCTTTGGGACACTCTAGTAGTCTTCCTCTTCCATCAGCCACTAACTCAAATAATTTTGTTCGTCAATCGTCACTTTTGTACGCCGAGGAGTTGGAACATTTTTATGCACAATACTGTACGTGTATGGTTTAGGTGACCTGCAGGCATCACAGCCAAAACGTTCCTAGATGGAAGTCTGTTTGCACTGCACTGCTGTTTTAAAATTTTAATTGAACTGTTTGTGTTTTGATTGAGGCAGGAAGGTTTGGAAGAGCTGAAGGTTGTGATTGGGAGAATGTCCGAAATGCGATATCGTCTGATGACCAACAAATGTTTGCTGCCCTTCCCGGGTGAAAGTTGTGACAGAAATGCCGCCGTGAACATTTACAATCAAGTTCTGGAGACGGAACAGGTAATACATACTTTCTTAAGAAAGTCAGATTATGCATTGTCAACTTCTAGTGAACGAACAGGGTTATAAATCTTTGAATCAGAGTCATCTCAGTAATAATTTTGAGGGAAGTAGATGAGCGATTTAGTTGAATCATTTTAGATCAGCTAGTTGAACATGATATAAGATTGGAAAATTAAAATAATATGTGAAAGTATAGAAATTCAGTCGGAAAAATTTTCTGGGGAGAGGATTCTCCGACATTAGAAATTTAAACTACTGAATTGTTTGCGAAAGTCCGTAATCGCGTTCGAGCTCGGGATTTTACCCTCTAGTTTAGTGATTACTTTATATCACTAGAACTGCAAGAGAACCTGCTTTTCAACTTTTTGCTAACTCTCAATTTTTATATGCGTCCTAATTTAAGGGGTAGTGTCGCGAAAGCAGTCGATTTTGCGTAACTGTAAAACATTTTTAGAAAAAAATAAGACATCATTCTTTATATAATTTGAAAATATACGTTGAGGCAAGTATTTTCGCCAAGTTTCATCAAAATTGATGCAGTATACTGTTTGCAGTGAGGTCGCAAAGTCGGAAAAATGACGTTTTAAAAACCTATTCACATTCGATTTTTTCGTCACAATTATCAACTTATTTGTTTAGTTTGTTTACAGAGACTAAAAGGACATATGTTGTAGTTTATGCACACAAAATTTAGTGCAAATTGCTTGAGTGGTTGCAGAGTAATACCTGTTTGAACTGTGAAACTAAATGTAAACAGCGAAGTACTCACAGCAATAATGATAAATTGTGAAAAATTTAGACGCTTATTTTAAAATCAAACGAAAAACGAACCTTCATTTTTCTTTTTTATTTGTTGCAAAAAACTGTGCGTCGACACGTTATGTGTGCTTCACAAGCTGGCCAATCTGATATCTGGCTGAATTTTTTGAGTTTTCATGTCCTTATTGTGTGATGTCTGGCTTACAATCGGTGATTGGTTCAAGCAAGAGTACATAATAGCGTCTCACTCTATATAGAAGAAGAGTGAGACACTCTCCAGCCTGCTGGTTCTAAAGGAGATGCGTGGTCGTTTTCAGCTAATGTTGACATTCTATGAAATGTGACTGGCAATCAGCGCGTAGATTCTGCGTAAAACTTTAGTATATAATCGCTGATGCGTTGATAAGATTAAGATAGAGTTAAAGCTTAATAACTCATTATTTATTCATAGTCTGCTTGAAAAAATAAAAAAGGTTTGAAATCTTTGGGTGTTTTTTTTTTTTTTTTTTTTTTATAATTTTTTTTTTTTTATTTTTTGTGGTTTTTTGGTTGGGTATATTGGTAGATATTGTTGATGTATGGCAACTATTTAACACAGTAAGCATTAACTAGTTTAGTGAACGTAAATTCAAAGCAAAAGATCTCTTTTTGCAACCTATGAGCAAAACTGCTTTGGACACTACCCCCTAATATAATTATAGAAAATTTTCCTTTTTTTTTTAGAAAAATTAGGGTACTTTCATACGATTATGGGGCTGAGGGAAGGTCCTGAAGCTATTGAGCGAGTCAACTTAAACAGTCTTTAGCAGAACAGCATGTTTCTGATCACTTCTAAACCAGTATTAGCAATGCCAGTCACACACATTAATCCAGGTAACAGCTATGACACATGACACTCAACAGCTATTCTTTAAAATAAAGCAGGTAAAATCGCATGCTGCTAGATGAATACCTGGAATTACACCGGAAGTCTCAAACGGTCTAGAATAATCACCAATCCACACAATATGGACTCATCTCATACCAGAAAATTATACCTGAAGCATGACTTCCAATGTGTGCGGCAATTCCAGCTGGTTTTTGTTCTTCAGTTGCAGCTCACTGACAAAGTCAGCTAGAACCTGCATAGCCGGCTCAGCGTCTTGGAAGGCTTGAATTTTTTGCTCTTCAAAAGGATCAAAGTTTCGCAAAAATCGAGTCTGTCGAAATGCAGACACGATAGCACGATAGAAATAGCACTCGGCCAGAAACCATGGACAGCTGAACCAGAAGACACCATTTCCGTCTGGATGGTTTGTCTGAAATAGTTTAGTAATACTAGTATTATATTGTGTTGCGTGCCATATATTGCACTATTAATGACTGTATTACGCGGTTCCGTAACGTGAATGACAGTACATGGTGGTTCTGCTAAAAAGAACAAGTTTTGACTTTTGAAAACGTGAGGTAACAAGAAAATTGTCAAGTTGACGAACCGACAATCATTAATAAATTATAAACAAGTTCAACTTTGTAGTTGGGGCGTAAACGAAATTGAATGCAGAATGATTGCTCTATAATTTTCAGTTAAGGGGGTAGTGTCGCGAAAGCAGTTTTGCTCATAGGTTGCAAAAAGAGATCTTTTTGCTTTGAACTTGTACGTTCGCTGAGAAACTAGTTCAATGCTATACTGTGTTAAATAAGTACTGCCATACAGTAGACAACCAATATCTATCAATATCTTGAACCAAGAGTACATAATAGCTTCTCACTCTATATAGAAGAAGAGTGAGACACTCTCCAGCCTGCCTGTGTTATAGCACAGGCAGATGCGCTGGTCGTTTTCAGGCTACATGTTGACATTCTATGCAACATGTGACTGGCCAATCAGAAGCGAGCTTCTATTCTCTGATTGGCCGACGCCTGTGCACGTGCTCCAATCATAAAACGGGATAGGGATAAAGGCTAATAACTCATTATTTATTCATAGTCTGCTTGTAAAAACATTAAAAAAGGTTTGCAAATGCCTTTGGGGATATTTTGGCAAACTTTTAGTGAACTTGATTGAGAAACTTTGAAGAAATTCAGAAATGTTTATATCTCAAAAGTTTCTCAATCAACTTCGCTGAAAGTTTGCCAAAATATCCCTAGAGGTATTTGCAAACCTTTTTTAATGTTTTTGCAAGCAGACTATGAATAAATAATGAGTTATTAAGCTTTTAACTCTATCTTAATGCTTATCAACGCATCAGCGATTATATACTAAAGTGTGTTACGCAGGGAATCTACGCGCTGATTGGCCAGTCACATGTTGCATAGAATGTCAACATGTAGGCTGAAAACGACCAGCGCATCTGCCTGTGCTAGAACACAGGCAGGCTGGAGAGTGTCTCACTCTTCTTCTATATAGAGTGAGACGCTATTATGTACTCTTGCTTGAACCAATCACCGATTGTAAGCCAGACATCACACAATAAGGACATGAAAACTCAAAAAATTCAGCCAGATATCAGATTGGCCAGCTTGTGAAGCACACATAACGTGTCGACGCACAGTTTTTTGCAACAAATAAAAAAAAGAAAAATGAAGGTTCGTTTTTCGTTTGATTTTAAAATAAGCGTCTAAATTTTTCACAATTTATCATTATTGCTGTGAGTACTTCGCTGTTTACATTTAGTTTCACAGTTCAAACAGGTATTACTCTGCAACCACTCAAGCAATTTGCACTAAATTTTGTGTGCATAAACTACAACATATGTCCTTTTAGTCTCTGTAAACAAACTAAACAAATAAGTTGATAATTGTGACGAAAAAATCGAATGTGAATAGGTTTTTAAAACGTCATTTTTCCGACTTTGCGACCTCACTGCAAACAGTATACTGCATCAATTTTGATGAAACTTGGCGAAAATACTTGCCTCAACGTATATTTTCAAATTATATAAAGAATGATGTCTTATTTTTTTCTAAAAATGTTTTACAGTTACGCAAAATCGACTGCTTTCGCGACACTACCCCCTTAAATTAGGACGCATATAAAAATTGAGAGTTAGCAAAAAGTTGAAAAGCAGGTTCTCTTGCAGTTCTAGTGATATAAAGTAATCACTAAACTAGAGGGTAAAATCCCGAGCTCGAACGCGATTACGGAATTTCGCAAAAAATTCAGTAGTTTAAATTTCTAATGTCGGGAGAATCCTCTCCCCGAGAAAATTTTTCCGACTGAATTTCTATACTTTCACACATTTTTTTAATTTTCCCATCTTATATCATGTTCAACTAGCTGAGCTAACATGATTCAACTAAATCGCTCATCTACTTCCCTCAAAATTATTACTGAGATGACTCTGATTCAAAGATTTATAACCCTGTTCGTTCACTAGAAGTTGACAATGCATAATCTGACTTTCTTAAGAAAGTATGTATTACCTGTTCCGTCTCCAGAACTTGATTGTAAATGTTCACGGCGGCATTTCTGTCACAACTTTCACCCGGGAAGGGCAGCAAACATTTGTTGGTCATCAGACGATATCGCATTTCGGACATTCTCCCAATCACAACCTTCAGCTCTTCCAAACCTTCCTGCCTCAATCAAAACACAAACAGTTCAATTAAAATTTTAAAACAGCAGTGCAGTGCAAACAGACTTCCATCTAGGAACGTTTTGGCTGTGATGCCTGCAGGTCACCTAAACCATACACGTACAGTATTGTGCATAAAAATGTTCCAACTCCTCGGCGTACAAAAGTGACGATTGACGAACAAAATTATTTGAGTTAGTGGCTGATGGAAGAGGAAGACTACTAGAGTGTCCCAAAGCCAAAAGATCGTGTTAGACACAAATTGGCAACGTCAAAAAGCTTCGTTACCAAAAAGGAACGAAGTTTCGCGAAAAGTGACAAACAAATTTTTTTGTATAACTTAATTTTTAGTTTCTTGCGTTAAAAATAGATTCTAACTCGATTTTTGAAAAAAATACAAATTTTTTTTCGCCACTTTCCGGCCAACTTTGATCACTTTTTGCGAAGTTGGCGCGACGTTGACGTTGACAAGTTTAACCCAAAAACTTGTAAATAGTTGAAACTTTTACTTACAAAAACAAAAATAGTTTGTGTATTTTTTGTTTTTTTTGTAAACTGTATAAAATACACTTTTTGTTCGTTTATTTTATGTGAAAAGCAGTTGTATATAATGATATATAAAACACCAAGTAACAATTAAGTACAAAATAAACCAGGCCATACTGTTCCAAATTCTCTCATGACTGCCTGTCGATGCCGATGAGTAGCATCGATTGTTTTCGTTAGGATAGCTGGCAGCCGATCCTTCACAGTTCGATATGCAAAAGAGCTGAAAAAAGCATATATACATTGTAAAAAAATTAACACATAAAATAAAAACAGAAAAATGTTTCCGTAACAATGTTTCTATCATGTAAATTTTCGAAATGTCACCCTCGTATGCCTAGCGGGTGCCTGCAATTTAGTTGCCTTTTTGCATGATAACTAAATAATGCTTGGTGATGCTTTTATAATGTGGAGCGGGCTTGTTGTGGCGTATTTAGCTTTTTATATATAAAATAGTGTGTATGTCTGACACAAAACAATAGCGCACAATGAGGGCCGGACTAAGTTATTCGGCCATAGCGGTGGGATGCCTAACCTGCACGATGCTGCTTTACGTAGCGTCAAAGTAAAAACAATCTGCTGCACGATTAACTACACATATACTCACCACACCTTAACACAAACATTACACCTCCTACTGGAGCCCCAGGGGTATCTCGCATGAACGGCAGCTGGCCCGTACTGCTGCTAGAGCGGCTTTACGCCCCATTGCGTTTTCTCTCGGATACCAGGTGCATACTCGCACATCCCTGACGTTCACATTGTTTGTTTGTTTGCTTTTTTGAGTATGCATCTGGTGTTCCCTCGCGGGCTCGTACCTTGAGCTGGCGAGGACAGCCTGAATTCTACAGCAAGAATGCAATGGCTGTGAGAGGTGGTAAAAAAACTGTATATTGACATGCCCACTCTCATCCACAACAGCTAATAAAGATATTTGAAAAAGTGGCGCTTACTTGGTATCCAATGCTGACAAAGGCTCCGGTAAGCCGACTGAATTTTTTTTCGGGTCTACCATTTTTATCTCTTCGAGTGATATTTTTGACCCTGAAATATGAAAAAAATTTAAAGTTTACTATACAATTTTATTTATTTATTTCTGCTAATAAATTTTTGTCCAGTTATTTGGGCGCAACTGAGGCGGGGGGGGGGGGAGAAATTCAAACTGACATTTTTTCACCGAGAAAACACGTTTTTATAGGTTTTCGCATGCGCTGAGTTCATTTTTAGCACTTTCCATGCGAAAAAACGTTGATTTATACCTTTTCGAAAAAATTCAATTTTTGTCGAAAATCATCGTTTTTCTACTATATATATACTACTTTATTTTTTTCACTCCATCTGAGTGTTAACACGATTCACGTTTCACAGACGGAGTGACAAAAACAAACAAAAAGAGCAAAACAGCAATTGAATGTAACAAAAAAAGACACTTTTTGCAATTGACATTAAACAGTATATATATATATATTATATACTTACACGTGTAATTTTTCAGCAGCACTATTCAACTAAAAATCTGGACAATAACTCATCAATTTCGTCCAATAATAGTTTAAAATGCGTAGGCGACTTAGCTTTAAAAATGTCCTTGCCCGATAGGTGCAGGGAGTTCCAAGCCGCAACCACTCAATAACTAAAAAACTGTTTTTCTAACTCAGTACGACAAAGCTTGGGTTCTAACTTCCATAAATGCCCCCTCGTCTCAATATCATTGGCTAGGTTAAAAAAATCGGAGAAACACAGATCATAACATCGAACAACATTTTATATACTATAACTAAGTCAATTTTCATACGTCTCAATGCTAACTTTTCTAAACCTAAAATGTTACACCGAATTTCGTAATCAAATCCTGGCACTAATCGTCGAGTAAAACTACGTTGCACGGATTCAATTTTTCTTATATCACAAAGCAAATGCGGGTTCCACACAACACATGCATATTCCAACCTATTTCGCACATATGTCTTATACTATATAATTGACAAGAAAATCCACATCTTTGGTGACCGGTAACGAATGTTTTAAAAATCAAATCAACTGTTCTAGGACCACTAAGGGACACAGCCTTACAATGTTCCGAAAACTTTAAACTTTTGTTGAAAATGACTCCCAAATCTTTAAAACTGTTAGAGATCGGTATTCTCTGACTATTTATAGAATAATCTAAATTTGGATTGCCATGACCGAAAGGCACCACAACACACTTTTGAAAGGCCACAGTTAACTGCCACATTTCCGCCCACTGAACCACACTTTTTAAATCCCTTGTTAAAGCGCCTGCTCCATCAAGAACGACAAATACAACTTCACATCATCCGCATAAACAAGAATATTAGATTCCGATACAATATGAACTAAATCATTAATGTAAAGTAAAAACAAAGTAGGGCCAATTACTGAACCTTGTGGTAGTCCACTAGTGGCATCAGACCATTTAGAAAAAACATCACCGATTTTTACTCTTTGTTGCGATGGGAAAGAAAATTTTTAATCCAAGACAGAAGTGGATTCCTAATCCCAATGGTCTCAAGTTTCAATAATAACTTAGCGTGCGACACGCTATTACAAGCTTTTCGTATATCCAAATAAATAATATCGGTAAATTTGTTTTCATGAACAGCATGAAACAAATCTTTCAAAAGGACCAGTAATTGTGTAACAGCAGAACGACGTTTCAAAAAGCCATACTGCTTTGCAGAAATAATGTTATGTTCGCGTATATAATCTAAAAGCGTTTCGTTTACAATTCGTTCTAAAATTTTACACGCTACTACTGTCAAAGACACGTCCCTATAAGAACCAGGATCGCTTCTGGAACCCTTACCCTTGAACCCTTACCCTTTTCGACATATCAGGGCTAATCGTCGAAACTTATGACCAATACAGTCGTAATATCAGCCTTAATGGGGGGGGGGGGGGCAACCCAGGTCAAAAATCAAAGTTCTCCAATTTTGCTTATTTTCACATATTATGTTACTCCCACAAGGCACCTCTACCTCAGATAAGAACAATTAAGCTTGAAGGTGCACTTTTGGTTCAGTGCGTTTGTCAGTGTATTTACATAGGCAAAAGTACGCCAAAAAGCCGAAAAGTTGCCCTTATTTGGAGAGTTCTAGCAGAAACTACATAAAACCAATCAGGCTGAAACTTTGCATAGTAGTAGCCCACATGTATGCGCAAAATCGTATGCTCCGGATTTTTGATATGTATTTTCAAATCTAAAATCGAGGGCGAAATGTGAACAAGTAAAAGTTTACTGCAAAAGTTGCCAGTGAGTGAAGAAGTGAGAAGGGTGAACGTTTGACAACATTAGGCCTGTTGCGCAGTAAATCCTAATCTCAAACTAAAAGTACATAAATCAAGAATTTCAAGTACATATATATGTACCTATAGGCACAGATGTACATGGGGTGGGTCTGGGGGGGGCAAGCCCCCCGCCCCCGATTTGAAATTTTGGGACAAGCCCGCCGTCAGACTTGACCCGTCGTGACAAGCCCTCCCTCTTTGAAACCCCAAAATCGCCTCAGATCGCTGAAAAATGCTTCAAAAATGAGCAAAAAGCGAAAAAATCGCTAAAAATATAGTAATTTCGCAAAAATTTCTCATTTTTAGGCAAAAATTGGAAATTTTTGAGTTTTTGGAAATTCAGGTACTTCGAATAAAAGGTGACACTTTGTAAAGTCCTGTTGGGACTTTCCGGTTTCCCAAGTCCTTTGACAGGAGGCAAAGTTCGGATGACAATCTTCAATTGACTAACAGACAATGCATCCAATGCCTAAGGCCACATTATGTAATATTATAAATGAAACCCTAACTGCACGTGTGTTTTAAGTTCTAAATACAATAGTTATAATAATAAAGATGTGAAAAATAGGAAATTCGATCTCATTATAAAATATCATGTCCCAGCGACTTGCAAGAAAATTTGGTAGTTTAATGTTAACTTGTTGGTGGCGCTTGCTTTGGATCAATTGCATCTTAGTAACATCACAGTATACAATGAATATTCTGCTAATCAACTTAATTTGCATACTAGTACATGCGTAGAAGCCATCTCACTAAAATTCAGACTTTGTGCAAAATTTCAAAGCATATTCTTATGTACCTACAGAAAATGTTTCGTTTATATTATATTAAAATCCCCATTTGGAGTCGAAAAGAGGAGCAGTCGTCAAGTTCTAAAAACATACACAAAACATATGTACTGCATACTTTACGTAGGTAAAGCGACATTTTTCGTGACAGAAACGCAAGCCTATAAAAAGTTCCACGCGGGTGGAGCAAAAATCTTGCTCGTAGTGCACTGATATTTACCGACTGAAATTCTTACAGGCGAGGCACATTATATTGTGCTGTTGTGTGCAATGTGCATATAACAGCTTTTACATTGCATATAACGGCCGTTGACAGCAGCCTGTTGACAGACACCACACACACATTGCACAAGAGACAAGCAATAGCAAACACACGCACACAACACAAGAAGTAGCTATTTTGTCACGTAGATCTGTGCATGCACAGATTCTGCAAATCCTATACAAACCAAGTATAAAGTACCTGTTGCGCTGTGGCGCAACAGGAAAAAGGCCCGCTAGTGACAGTCAGATAGTTTTTTTACAACCACAATATTTAATGAACTTGAACTTTTAACCTCTAAAGCTAGTTTTTTAGTGTTTGTTGCTGTTGTTGCTGTTGAACTGGGCGGTCGGCCAAAATTCACTGACCAGCACCAGACAAGTATAATTATGAGGCAGACGATGGTGGTAAACGGGTGACTGCGAATTTTTGCTTTAATGACGGAAGCTATTTTTTGGGGAACATACAATTGTCAAGGGCACCTTCGAGTTGAATAATATACCTTGGTAGTAGCCTGTACGTAATTAACTTACTAAGCAAGCATGTAGAAATATGTCGACACGCATGAATAGGTTTGTTTTGCTAAAAAAGCTCAAGAAAAAGCTTAGTCAGTCAGGTGGGAAGCTAACTTTCAATGAGTTATGATGTAATAAATATGTATATGTTTCACTGGTTACACACAGAAAAGTTATATACAGTTAAACGGTGTGCATGTTAACTGAACTGTGCATAGTGCATACCAATATGTTAAGGGTGCATGTTAAACATGATACATGTAACGGGGTCAAATTTTGTGGGGCTCTCCGGCCAAATTTTGGGGACCGTCCCTGACCGACCAAAAATACCCTAAATTTTGCAAGCTTTTGTGAAATTTACGCAAAAAAAGTGCCATTTTTACTGACTTTTGTCTAAACTTTCGGGACCGCCCCCCATACCCCTCCTCATACATTTATGATGTTCTATCCGTTAGTCTAGTTTAAGTTCAGACATGGATTCGTAATTCGACATAATTTAACTAGCTTAATTTTATAAAGTCCACTCTAAAAATGTATGTATCAAAGTACTGCTTCATAGCAACTTACCTGTTCCTAGCATAAAAACCACTATCGTACATATATATCAATCGAAAGCATTTTTCATTAAAAACTTTGATGAAATTTTACAGTGAAAAATTTAATTTTATGTTGGCTCCCACTTCTCAGGCAACCAACTTTGGCAATTAATTTTTTTAGCGACATTTTTAATAATTAATCTCTTGAAGAAAAAATGTTCAGAATGAAAATAGCTTTTTGATGTGCGTATTACGATTAAAAAATTTTTTCTAAATTTTTTTAACAATTTT
>JASANF010005867.1:0-12163 GCA_030248245.1 Trissonchulus sp. WLG1_4
GGCGCTCTCGTGCGGACATGGGGGGGAAATTGGGGTTTAGGGAAATATGCAAAACGGGGATTCCGCCTGAGAGTGTGGCCTCATTCTGTGCCACGTCTGATCACTAAACTACGTACTCAACCGAACCAGTAGCTCACTTCTTGCAGCTACAACCAAAATCAAGCGAAACCTGTATCAATCAGGGGGCTCGTTAACCCTGTTTTATTACACCTGTGTTTGCCCGGGCCGGAAAATGACTAAAACCCGGCCCGGGCCATAGTTTGACTAAAACCCGGCTCAAGGTTTCTCCTGTGTTTGCCCGGGCCGGAAAATGACTAAAACCCGGCACGGGCCATAGTTTGACTAAAACCCGGCCCATGGTTTATCCTGCGTTTGCGCGGGCCGGAAACTGACTAAAACCCGGCCCGGGCCATAGTTTGACTAAAACCCGACCCAAGGTTTAGCCTATGTTTGCCCGGGCCGGAAAATGACTAAAACCCGGCCCGGGCCATTACTTTGACTAAAACCCGGCCCAAGGTGTATCCTGTGTTTGCCCGGGCCGGAAAATGACTAAAACCCGGCCCGGGCCATAGTTTGACTAAAGCCCGGTTCATAGTTGTCCGTAAGGGCTGTCCGTGTCCGTGTCCGTGTCCGTGTCCGTAAGAGTAGTTTGATTCACAGTTGTCCGGATGTCCGTAAGAAATTGTCCGTGAGTGTCCGTAAGGGCTGTCCGGATGTCCGGAAATCAAGTTGAATTCAATTCAACTTTTGTCCGTGTCCGTAAGCAATTGGCCAATCAGATTGTAGCCTTTATAGTCACGTGTACGTGCGTGCACATTAAATTCCTCCGCGCATAGTAAAATAATGGTAAATTTGTCATAATTTGCGCTCAACAGCTTGCTTTTTATGTGTGTAGAACGTTTTTATTGATTTTTCAAAACTTGCGTTCACACACTCTTCTGCTGCGCAGAAAAGGTGTTGGTGTTATTTTATATGCATACGCATTGTCCGTAGAGTGTCCGTAGCAGTATGAATTAATGCTGCTGACGGACACGGACACGGACAAATGTTACGGACAACCTTCCGGACACGGACACGGACTCGGACACGGACAACTACGGACAGTTCCGCACTACTATGAACTAGGCTTAAAACCCGGCCCAAGGTTTCTCCTGTGTTTGCCCGGGCCGGAAAATGATTAAAACCCGGCACGGGCCATAGTTTGACTAAAACCCGGCCCAAGGTTTCTCCTGTGTTTGCCCGAGCCGGAAAATGACTAAAACCCGGCACGGGCCATAATTTGACTAAAACCCGGCCCATGGTTGATCCTGTGTTTGCCCGGGCCGGAAAATGACTAAAACCCGGCCCGGGCCATAGTTTGACTAAAACCCGGCCCAAGGTTTAGCCTATGTTTGCCCGGGCCGGAAAATGACTAAAACCCGGCCCAAGGTTTCTCCTGTGTTTGCCCGGGCCGGAAAATGACTAAAACCCGGCACGGGCCATAGTTTGACTAAAACCCGGCCCAAGGTTTCTCCTGTGTTTGCCCGGGCCGGAAAATGACTAAAACCCGGCACGGGCCATAATTTGACTAAAACCCGGCCCATGGTTGATCCTGTGTTTGCCCGGGCCGGAAAATGACTAAAACCCGGCCCGGGCCATAGTTTGACTAAAACCCGGCCCAAGGTTTAGCCTATGTTTGCCCGGGCCGGAAATGACTAAAACCCGGCCCATGGTTTATCCTGCGTTTGCCCGGGCCGGAAAATGGCCATAAATCAAATCGATTGATAGGTCGCACGATGACGTAAAAACCAACCAATGTTCCGTATTAATTAATAGTTAAACGCTGATTTAACGTGGCATCCGTCAACGTCAAGTAAAGTGTCATTCGAAAGCGCCTGAAGTTCTTAGCAGAATGCCGTCAATTTCATGTTTCTACGTCAACGTTGAAGCAAGTATAACGGTTTCAATTTTTCCGAACTTTTGGTCAATACACATAATATGGTGTGAGTAGTCGCGGAGGAATTTTTTCGAACAAAATGTTTTCTTAAAAGAACTTTAGGCTATAACTTTGTCCAGAAACCACGTAAAAGGTTCTAGTTTTCACTGTTAGATAGGGCAGACTATGGGCTTTTATTTGATACCAAAGAAGCTATACGTTAACGCTGACTTATATACCGAAAAATGCAAAATAAAGTTTTAGAAAAAAATAACTTTCAGATTTGGACCCATATTGCCGGCTCCATGGTCACTGATGAAGTAAAAACTGTTTTGTGTTAGGATCACAGTTATATGGGTGACTTCATGGGAGCATTTTTTTTGTTATACCAATGGTAACACGGACGTTGCGTGATATTTTAGAAAAATACTAAGTTTACGTAAAAACTATTTCCGCCATAACTTTTTTAGCTGGATGTTAAAAAGTTCTAGTTTTCGGCATCAGATAGGATATAAAGAACAGCTTTCATTTGACACCATGAAAACTATAGGTTACCGCTGACTTATGTGCCGAAAAACGTAAGATTAATTTTAACAATAAAATAACTCCAACTTTATTGACCTGGAATCAGAGAACCGGGCCACGTCCATCATAATGTAAGCTTATCTCATGTTTAGAACATCAAAGCCAGCCCTTCCATATGACGCGAAATATTGCTATATCATGAGACAGTCATCGTAGTGGATGTTTGAGCCCGAAAATGTGAGTGTAAATTTTTTTCAAACCGGTTTAACGGCTCAGCGGTTCATTTAACCGACTAACTCTGAATAGAAAACATCTTGGCCTTGATCTCTGCTATTTAATAACACAAAAACGAAGTCTCTGCTTTCAGCGATTCCTGAGTTATTATCATTTCTCTTTTTTGCCAAAAAATTTATATACCTAGTACTAGTACTAGTAATAGTAAGGTAAATAGTAAGGTAATTAAACATATTAATTAAACACATTAATTAATTAAACATATTAATTAAAATAACGGTATGGCCTAGTTCTATGTTGTCTATTTAATCCCAGATTTTTACATACGTGGCGTCTATGTTGTGTAACGTGTAATTCTACCGCAGGAACAAAGACACTCATTTCAGAAATCAGAAATTCTCATCAGTCTTGATTTTTGATGGAACTTTTAGCTGCCAAATCCTAGTGTAAGATCGCAAGTATTTTACGAAAAAAAGTCAGATTAGACCTATTGATGGTTAATGCCCGTTTCTCACTGCAGGTTTAAGGTTTAACGTAGAACATGATGTGAGCATGTTGCACATTCCCACTGCATTGGTTTAAGGTTTAAGATTTAACGATGTTGAAAAATTTCAACTTTTCGGTTTAAGGATTCAGCCAATCAGCTACGAGCTGTAGTCGGAGCTTTTATATATATTCTGTCGGTCAGCTGCGAGCTGTCGGCAAGCGGAGCTTCTGCATCTAGCCAATGAATATACATTCAAATTTCGATAAACCTTAAACTGCCAGTGCGAATAAAACGTTAAACCTTAAACCTACAGTGGGAAGCGGGCATTAATGTATAACCAGAAATTGCTGAACCTTGGGATAAAACAGGTGGTGTGAATTTAGTGACTAGTCTTGATGCTTGCAGGTCTTTTCGTAATGAAATCACATGTTACTTTTTGTGCCAGGGTCCAGCCTTTTATTTCTGCTTTACTAGGTATTTCGCGACTAAAATAGCCTGACAAATCACAACAACTGAATGGGAAACAACATTTTACTAAACAATTTTAATTACATAATCAATAATAATAAATAACGAGGAAGATACCAATGCCGGTAATAAGAAATTACATAAGGCATATCCACATAGTTACTTAAGTGTTAAGCACTGAGAATCAAATACGGAACAGACCATTATTTGAGACATTTTTGCTTTGTCTCGGCGGGATCAATTCATCCACTCAGACTTAAGTGCAATTTTAAAGCCATGACTTTTTTCCAAAAACTACCATTTTGACAAATTTTACGTGAATCCACTAACATAAAAAGACATTCAGAACATTCAATGAACCAAACAGATAAAGGAATGAAGGGCTTTTTGCCTGAGCATTTTTAAATGTTAAACACATCATGCGATGTTCAATATGATCAAGAGTACATAATAGGAAGAGTATGACACTGAAAAAAATTTCATATATACATAGACCCGACGAAAAAACACATTACCATTATAGACAAAACAAGTTTTAAGGTTATTTTCCGCTATATTCTTCGATCGGAATTTGTAAGTTGCACAGGTTACGTCACTTTCGTACAAATGATCCATGATCCCAGGATTTAGCATTTTTAAAAACAATATTTTTCGAACGCGTAGGATCGTTTTCTGAGATGCAGTATTTTTTAAAAATAATTAAAGTGTGCAATCCTGATCCTGTAGAAGCCCTCTACTGTGTCAATGTAAAAAAATAGTTATGATGCGAATTTATAAATATTTGGCTCCGTATGTTACAAATTCTGGCTAGAGAAAATAAAAGAAAAACCTAATTTATTTATGCTATCTGCGCTTCGATTTCGAAATTTCCTAATCTTTACAGCAGAATGTAATCGTAATAGTGAAAGCAAAAACGTGTGTTTATGAAAAATATGAAAATATGACCAGCAATAAGGGTCGATTCATCACTTACAGCCGTAGTCCGATCTACCAGCAAAATTACAAAATAACCACATCACAAATAATCCACTATGAATAATAATGATGATTATATCGTAATTTAGCCGCATCAAACGACTGTAAATATAAATCGACTCTTAAACTATCTGATACAGAGTCAGATTTAAACTTAATAATGCTGAATTTTCTGGAAGCGAATTCTGTCACTCTCATTAATATATTGTCGCTGCTGCAATTTGATTGGCTTTATTTCTCGCTGACCCGGACAATTATGAACCAGGCACAAGCGCCTTCAGAAATAGTCACCTAAGGGAATTACCCACAAGATTTAGCGGATTAGATGACATTTAATCAGATATACCAAATCTCATTATGCACCGACCATGCAATTAGTGGCCCACCTAAAAAAGTCTGAGCAAAAAGTGCCGAGCCCTGAAATAAAGCCATGCGGGTGACTTCATTATGAAAAGAACATTTTCTAGCATTCAGACTTCTACCATAGTGCAGCAGTAGCATGAAAATCACGCCACCTATTTTGCCCCAGGGTTTCGCAATTTTTGATCAGACTTTAGAAACAAATTCAAATCTAATCCGCTAAATCCATTCCATGTTACAATGAGAGTCGATTCATACTTATAGCTGCATGTCCGTTCACCAAGCAGTACGAAAAAAGTAATAAATACAAATAATATAAACCAGGAATAAAGCTTGTGGCGTGATTATTTCGTAATTCTGCCAGCTGAACAGACACACGGCTGTAAGTATGAATCGAGCCTCAAAACGATGGTCTACGTCGTTTCAATTCCCGCATGAGTATGGAGTCCCCCTCGCTGGGGCCATCTGGGACCACAGCCGTCCCAGACTGCAGCAGATGCTGTATTCGACTGGGCGCCCGTCGGACGGTGTAGTGTCGTTTGGACTCGAACAGATCAAAGCACTGCAGACATCGGCAGATCCAGGGCAGCCGGGGGGTGTCGGGGGTGAGGAAGATTTTAGGGGGGGCCGTGCCGGCCGGTCGAAGGGTGACGGTCTTTTTGATCGCCCCCGCCGGCCCGGTTCTCGAGCTGACGATAATGGACCCGTTGGGGGTGGTCAAGTCTTCGTCACTTTGACTAAGTCCTTTCAGGACGATGGTTTTGACCGGGTCCTTATCGACGGACTCACCGTCTGAACTGGTGGCCATGAAACGAAGCACGAACAGATTCACGCTGGCCGCAAATATGGCCATGCCGAACAGAATAAACAGTAAGCTGAAGACCACGTACTCAGGCTTGTTCTGAAAAACATAATAACATAAACAATAACAAACAAGATTGGATATGTAGGCAATGAATTAATACTTGAGTTAAAACAAAATTAATAAATAATTTCAGTTTGAAAAATACAAAGTTGCCCCAATATTTTTTCTCCTAAAAATGACCTAAAATAAAAATATAAAAGTTAGATTGAAGAACTTAATAATATGCCTGCCGGAATAATAATAACACCTGAGTCGAAAATAATTTCAACTACCCTACAGAGAAAAACTAATCCTCAAAATCGATAAAAAATCCAATTAACACAAAAATCAAAACCAAATCTTCAAAATCGATGCCAAATCAGTCACCTGCAGCATATCTCCTTTCTGCATGGCCACATAGTCGCCAAAGCCTATGGTGGTCAAAGTGATAAAGCAATAGTAGAATGAATCGAAGTATCCCCATCGTTCGTACTTATTGAACAAGTAGGTGCCGATCACAACCACTAGCGAGCCCAGGGTGGAGCTGACCAGGATCATATGGGTGATCGATACCTCGCAATTGTCCAGCCTGAGCCAGTGGCGGACTTTGGTCAGAACATAGCAGATGAAAGTGTTGACCCGCTCGCCTATGCTCTGGAACATGACCAAGTTCAAGGGGATGCCAAATAGGGCGTAGAAGATGCAGAAGGCCTTGCCCTGTTTGGTTGCCGGTGTGGAATGACCGTACCCTGAAACCAGACAGGGGGCAAGGGTCGATTCATACTTACAGCCGTGTGTCCGCTCAGCTGGCAAAAATACGAAATAATCACGCCACAACCTAGTCTTGTACACTGACAAAAAAAGCTGCGCCACTTGCTTATTTTAGTGGCATGACTTCTGCGACCACCTACTTGCTGAACTCTTGATAGTCAAAATCTATTCTTTTCGTAACAAAATCTCTTGTGTCCTTTTCTCAAGTGATACAAATATTTTATGTCAGACTTTAATAGTAGCGTGATTATTTTGTCATTTTGCCAACTGAACGGACATAAATAGGTATATACGCTTGTAAGCACAAATGTATATACATTCGTGGATCTGGGACCTATTCCTTTCGTTACCAGATGAATCGGACTGTGCCTGTTTAGCTTAGGAATGCGTATTGGACTAACTGAGTTAAATAAAATAAGTCACCTGCTTAATGTTAGACCTAGCCCCAAATTCTAAATGATCGCCTGACAAATTGGGTTTAAGATGCAGCAATCAAGAGAATCGCCCATCAAGTACTTAGGGCGGGCGCATGAGCGGGCGCACACGCACACTTGCATTATGTGAAATAATGCAGCAGGCAGTGTGAAAATAGAATGCGCCCTCTCATGCGCCATTGCATGCGTCATGGCGTACGCCAAGGCGTACGCCATGCAATGCGCCCGCTCATGCGCCCTCGTGTGAATAGGCCTTTAGTCTAATTAAAAAGCAGCGCGCTAAAAGTTAAGTCCGTTTAACCTGGAAGTTTTGGAATGACATTTTTAATTTTTAAACCATGTAGTCCGATTAAAATTATTCCGTTAATCCGGTAAAGGAATGGGCCCTTAGAATGGTAGGTCAACTACGGCGGATCAAGGGTGGACTTAAACGGCGCGCGCGCGGGTTTCGTTGGAAAAATTTTGCCCCGCTTTCATCCCTTTGCGGTCCGCAGCCCCACGAAAAAATGTGAACAATTTTTAGTCAACATTTTAGATTTCAATTTCCATTTTCTCGACGACCACAAAAATCAAAGAAACAACCCTAGCATAAAATGTCAGTCCGCATAAATTACATAGTGGGAGAACCCCCCCCCCCCCAAAGCCTATATATACTAATACAGTAATACTTACCAACCGTAGTAATCACAACAGTAGCGAAATAGAAAGCGCCGGCAAACCTCCACTGGTAGCCAGCCTTGTGAGGTATGGCTTTGATAACGATGTGCTCCAGGACTCTGTAGTCGTCCCGGGAGAAATTATACTTCGCCTGCATGAAGTCTTTCATGGTCTCTACCAAATGTCTATTTTTATTATATACATCTGACTCCAGCGCGTCAAAAATCGCCGCCCCAATCATCAGATACGTAAACGTGCAAACGATCAACGAAAGGGCTCGTATATTCTGCCGATGCATGTCGAAAAAGGTGGGGGGCTGGGTGGTGCTGTTGGCTGATTGGCTGAATTGGTTAGGAGGGGGACTGGGGGAGTCAAGCAAGCCCAGGGAGGGGTCAGATTCTTCAGAATGCTCCAGTAGCCGCGAGTCCGGCTTGGGACTGGGAGGGGGCGACTCTAAACGCGAGCGCTTTGCGGCCGGTTTGAAGTAGGTCCCGGGCAGTAGGGCTGCCGCGTTCTGCCGGTCTGTCAGCCTCTTAGTATGATTCTGGCTCGTGGAGGCTTGCTCTAGGAGACTTATTTGGGCTACTTCTGTGCCAACTCTTTCCTTAGACTCCAACTGAAACCCTTCGTCTTCGTGTTGTGGAATTCTGCGACTGAGTTCTGCCATACTAATATTGTGCCATATATATACGGCTAG
The DNA here is from genome assembly GCA_030248245.1 of Trissonchulus sp. WLG1_4. Classification (NCBI taxonomy): domain Eukaryota; kingdom Metazoa; phylum Nematoda; class Enoplea; order Enoplida; family Ironidae; genus Trissonchulus; species Trissonchulus sp. WLG1_4. The sequence continues at coordinate 8,368 of JASANF010005867.1, forward strand.
GCGCTTGCCTAATAAGTAGCAGCAGAGCCTGTTGGGGGTACCAAAAAATATTTATACAAATAAGTACACAAATTTTCTGGCAAAATACACAGAGCCGAGAGCCTAGGCTATGCCTGAACCTAGGCCCAGACACAAAATTTCCCTGGTTATCATGCGAGACAGCACAGAAACTGTGCTACAATCAATAATTTTGTGGAAATTAAGCACGAAGCGCTTGGGAAGGCCCTTTTGGTGTATTTTCAGACGGATGATAAATATTGAGTAGAATTATATAATCCAATACGCAGATGTCCATGACACGCTGAGCAGCATCCTAGAAGTACAAATTTATATATTTATATATATATATATATATATATATATATATATATATATATATATATATATATATATATATATATATATATATATATATATATATATATATATATAAGCGAAAGATAATGATACAATGGTATTGCTTACATTAGCTTTCTGATGATGTGCATGAACACTGGGAAAGGGGCGTGGAAAAATATACGGAGGAGATTTGACGGTGGGGTGTAAGTAAACTGTAAATAAAAAAATCATCTTTGCGCCAGCCTTTTTGTCATCAGAGTAAGGAAAGTGACTCATGTCTGTTTGGGGGTGGGGTGGAGGGGGTTGGAGTGAATTCTGCCCCCCCCCCCAGTATCCATTAGCAGTAGGAATCTGGCGTAGGGGGTACTTATAAATATTTTGACTCGACAACATGGTAAGGAGGGGGTTCGAAATCGCTTCCCGTTTTTAAGCAATTGTATATACTTTTTGGCTTTAACAAACTTGTATGAACTTACGAGTTTCAGTTATGAAATTTGAAATGAACGTAAAAAACACAAAAGACGAGTTATGTTTTCTAAGTTTACAACGCATAACAGAACCATAATACAATATCTTACGTAAAAAAACTTAATCAAAATACCTACCAAATAAGGCATGACGCTTTTCACATTAAAAAACTTACACGAGTCAAAATTAAAAGTCACAAAAGCGACAATCCTAATCTCTAAAAACTAGTTAATCGATACGCGTTTTTTTCTAAAAAATGAGAGGTTACCGCGTGCCACTAAAGTTTACACTCGACGACAAAGTTTTGGCTGTCAAACGACAGACTTTAAAAGTTGCCGCAAAAAAGTCCGATTAGCCGTAAAAACTTGTCGTGAAATTTAACTATAAAAATGGACATAATTTGTAGTTTAAAAAGGTTTACAAAAATAAAAACAAACATGGAACACGAATAAAAAAACTTGAAAAAGAGCGAGTTGCGAAAAGTTTAAGACGACATAGCGGATAAGTATATACTGTGGCGTGATTATTTCGTAACTTGGCCGGCTAAACGGACATACGGCTGTAAGTATGAATCGACCCAAAGACTTATAGCTCATTCCTGAAATAAATTCAACGTTACGACAGTCAGTTACCCATACCCATCTGTGATATCGAGTATATTTTCAATCAATTATAAAATTAAACTCAAAAAAGTAACTCAAGACATCGTTATGGAACCAATTACAAACTACAATAGCAAGCTGAAAGTTTGTAAATCTACCTCAACTTTGAGTTAGCTTATAAAGCAACCTAATTTTAATCTAATCCACTCTAAGAACTGGACCTACGTTTGTGAATTGCGCGTAAAAAACTGCTAGAGTTGTGAAAAAGTGTGCAATAAAGCAATGTTGACTTGCTAATAAACAATTGGTAGCAGCGGCAAGCCGGCTGTTGGCAATCTAAATTCCCATTGACGTCACGCGAAACCCAATAGGCAATTCCGCGGCACATTTTCCACATTGCTAAAACTTGTAAAAATAGCCTGCTCTTGCTATTAAATTATATACTGTGGCCTTGTGTAAAAAATGAAAGGTAGAAAATTATATAAAGTTTGAGAGCTAATGTAACCAGTAGTATATATCTAAAGTTTCTCAGTTTGAAGTTTGAGAAAAAATTGCTGGACCCTGAGACTATAGAAAACATGTAATTTCATTGCGAATAAAACGCCTGTCAGACACCAAGAGTACAGCGAGTGATCTGCTTCGTCTCGGAACTCAGAGTTCAGCAATTTGGTCTGACTTTGAAAGAAGAGTAAGACACTATCGGTAGAATGCATAAAGGCAGTCTTAGCTCAGTCTTGCTAAACGCGGTTTAAGGGCACCGTTCTTGTCGAGAACGGCAGACTGCATTCCACGATTGAAATCTGTAATCACTAACTACGAAAACCTGGTGATATTGTTATAATGATAATGAATGTCGAATAAATACACACTCGTTCGTTGTCTTTGACAGTTCTAACATACATATCTCATACGTGTAGAATTTTTCGTTACGACGTTCTAAATTACTGAAATAGAACGCCTTAGACTGGTTGTAAAGCAAGACTGTCTTTATTTATTCCACCCTATGTGGGTCGGGGTCGGTTTCTGGTTTCTCAGCTTTTCATAAGTCCTATAGCTATGTATAACAATAGTAAGTGCAGCATGAGGTGATTCTTTCCGAATTCATTACAAATAACCCAACTTTGCACCTACAACTGTTACAATTGTAAGAAGAAACTAAGAAAGCGCATGAATGAATAACTAAATAACTGAACTAAAATTCGGTATATTATAGCAGGTATACCACAGAAAGGACTAGCGCTTCAGACTGTTCTCAAAATAGTCCTTTAATTACTGGCGGAAACGAACACACCCGCTCAAACGAAAAACTCTAAATTAAGTCAAGTAGGCCTAAATCTATTTACGAAAACGTAATGACAATTTCGCGCTGCGTAATTTGACGCTAGTCTATAGTCTTCAGAAGAAAACCTTCCTTTGGGAGATCACCCCTACTCCAGGCCGGTTGACATTTCATACTTAGTCATTATGACCATTACGCCGGTAATCGCAAAAAAACACGCCACTGGTAATGCAATTACATATTTACGGATTCCCAAGGGTTGACAGCCATATTTCCGTTTAGCCGCAAAATTAAGATATTATAATCACGTTACTAATATAATGCATAGGACCAACTTGTGGCGTGATTATTTAAAATTCCGGCTAAACGGAGATACGGCTGATGAATCGACCCTAAACCAGAGTCACATTATCGCGCTACGCAAAAAAGACAGTGTCGGTTTACGTGATGTAAAAAGGTTGGAGCGACCAAAACGTAACTTTGACAAACTGGTCCAAACACTTACAAAGTTTGCGCCAAGACAAACATAGAACGAATGCACTGCAAACTGAGCGTAACCGTCAAGGGCGAGGTATAATAGAACAAGCAGAAGCCTATTTCTCCATAATTTACAGAAGTTTCAAAAAATGCTTTGCCTTACAAAGGACATATATGCGAAAAGCGCTTTTGCCATGCGCTATCGAAGGTGCTATGTGCCAAAAAGCGCTTTTTGAGAGTGAAAGGGAGAGAGGGCAGGGGGGAAAGCGTGTGGGGGGGGGGCTGCTGTTGGCTGGACACAATAGCAGCAAATAATGCGTAGGGGTGGGAGCGTTTTTGGCTGGACACAATAATAGTGTAAATAGCGCGTAAAATTAGGTGTTCAGTGTACGCTTACACGCACGCGACATCTACCCTATAGCAAACGTTCTCCATAACGTAATTATTCAAAAATCAACTTTAATTGTAAGTAAAAATATACAATACCCATCAATGAAGTATTAACCAAACACAGCCCAATAACAATCGTTTTATTACATCCACAAGGAATCAACAACTACTGTGACGGTATCATTAACGTCTGGGATTTCAAGCTTAGCGCTGATCTCCATTCAGTCGACACAAAAAATTT